>JAVDOI010000416.1:5000-42500 GCA_032191485.1 Leptoclinus maculatus
GCCGACTATGACTGTATACATATATGATAGGAACGGTTCACAGTGCACGACATGTGGTCTGTCGTGAACTGGGAACGAATCCGGGCTTTAACCTGGTTTTGGATCAACCTCGCTGGTTGGCTATTCACAGGAAATAACTCAGTTAGGTTAAGGCAGAAAACCATTAAGGTAGGTTTAGGGAAAGGTTGTGAAGCAATTATTTAGGTATACCGCAACGAAAAACTACTTCCGTGTTTTGGAAAAGAGCGTGAACGACTTCGTTATGTTTAGTTAACTACCTTGTTTGTTTGGTAAAGGATCGTGGTTTGGGTTATAAATGACTACTGAAGTGGTGTTACGTGAGAAATACAGCTACGTTGACTTGACACGGGACACAAACAGCGGCTTCCTGGAGGAAAGTCCGGTGTTTATTTGACCCGTCCACCTTTTGCCCTCTTTATACTTCCTGGTTGATGATCACGTGATTTAACTTTCTACGAGTGACGTTCATGTTTGGTGGGTATAGCTCCGCTATAGGCCCTGTTGAAACAGACTAATAAAAAGGAACACGCAAGAGAACGCTGTATTTGAGAACACAAAGCGCTTCTACGGTGGAGGAGCTCACGTCACAGGTCACGGTGGAGTCATACAGCCAATGATCTGGATTAGTGGACCTGATCAGTCACCCTCAGCATCCAACGCTCTGTTCTCCTGACTCCCTCATCACCTTCACTGTCTCTTCTTCTCTCTCCCATTTTCTTCTTTTCTTCTTTTAATCAGTCTTTCTCCTTCTCATTTCTTCTCATCTGTCTCTGTCATTCCCTCGATCTGTTCCCTCCACCTGGTTGTCTTTACCTCTCGCTCAGTCTCTGTCCTCATCCCCTCCTCCCGTTCCTTGTTGTCACGGGGAGGCCACCGCTGTCGGGGAAGTTTTCCCCAACCTCCTCAACCTCTCATTTTTCATCTGCCCCCCCCCCGCCCCCCCCCCCCCCCCCGTTCACCCCCCTCCCTCTCCTCTCTCCCTGTCCGTCCGTGGCACAAATGCATTTGTTCAATACCTCCAGCAAACAGATTAGCGAGCTGTTATCAGCGACAGGGAGACGGTGATAATGGTTTTCACCACATCTTCTCTCTGCCACAGATTAAAATGGGCCAGGTCACCCATCCCACACCACAACACACACACACCACGCACACACACACACACACACTTTCACAAACAAACATGCAAACACCTGCGTAACCACGACAATGTCAAATAAATACACACGTTTTGATCTAACACACATGATAATACACATCGTGTCCCTCACACATTCATGCATTATGAAAACATATTGTAACGTATATGTTCACATGCAGTTCTCACACACACACACACACACACACACTTCCACAACAAGGAGCAATATGCAATCTGTTTCCCTCCTCTGCTCCTCCATCCCCCCTCTCTCTCCTCTCCTCGTCTCCCAGCTCGCCATTGGATTTCCTGTCCAATCTATTGTCGCAAGCCGGGGCCAAAAGATACAAGGTGAAGTCAGTTTCAATCTGATGGGCCATTGTTTTGGCTTTTCACCACACAAACATGCTCACGCACACATTTATACCAGCCGATTCTCTGTTTGGCCATCGATCGTAGCTTTGCCCCCGCTGCTTGTCACCTTGGTGGATGTGTGTGTGTGTGTGTGTGTGTGTGTGTGTGTGTGTGTGTGTGTGTGTGTGTGTGTGTGTGTGTGTGTGTGAGAAATCTGATCAACTTGACGCTTCTGATCTTGTGGTAAAGTTTCCTTTTCAACATGGGGGAAGTTGCGCTACGTTTCTCAGAGCTTTGACGTGCTTGAGACAGGTCATGGTCATACTTAGGACGTTGGCATCCTTTCGTTGGACTCGACCTTGACAGTATGCAGCTCTCAGATTTAGATTGCGAAGCCAGGTTTCAAGGTTGTGTATTGTAATGGCTGGTAGTTGCAGATACAAACTACCTGCATCCTAAAACATCAGCAGCAGCCCCGACTGGCCACAGGGATAAAAACTCTCTTTATCCGAACACCGTCTGTCTCCGACTCCTCCAAGAGCGTGCAGACGCCTTGTATGGCCGCCCCATCTAACCCCAAATGGGTCGGCCACAAACTCATTTAGAATTTGGCCAGATTTCCCAGCCACGATCGGTTGTTGGTTTGACGTGCGGATTGTGCGCCGATCAACGGTCTTGCTCTGGGGCGATCAGTGTGATCTCTGGCTTGGTCTGAAGTTCGGTCCCTGCAGTTGAGGCATTTCCCACACAGCATCAATTTACAGTGGTAGTATATGACATATTGATGTCACATATTGTAGGCTGAATCTGTAGTCTTAACCCTTTAAACCTAAAAAGAAGAAGACTGTCTGCATCTTCTAGCCTTCTACCTTTCCGTTCACAGTAGGTTGCACAAAGTAATGCGTCTTTTCTGTCCTTTTGTCAACCTTGGAAAGGACGCAGTTGTCTTGTTTGAAGAAACCCTATTTCCTACAGTATCTCCTAATCTTATCACCTTCAACTCCTTTGCAGCTGCGCGAGGACATTTTCTGAAAAGAGACATTAAAGTGGAAATGTTTCACAATCCACGGCATCATATTTTCAGCATAAAGCTTTGTCTCAGCGCCGTCCAGTGTCCAGCGGTGATTAACCGTGCTGGTGTCAGCGATGTTTCTCTCCCCTTGTAAACCCCTCCAGCGGCGCCCTTAGACCTGTCAATAATTAATGCTGGGGATGCTCGGTGTTTTTACGGGAGGCTGCCGCCGTGTTTTATCGCTGTGGCACATCATTCTCATTAGGCCAGATTCGATCAAGATTCACTGTACACAGAGACACACAGACAGAGTGAAGCAAGGTGAAGAACCACCTTAAATAGCCTCTGCTCTTTATGTCCTTCCTCTATCACCATCTCCACCTAACCCATTAGTAGGCTTCTCACTACAACCCTGGGCTGGGTGTGTGTGGGTGTGTGTGGTGTGTGTGGGGGTGTGTGGGTGTGTGTTTGCATGCGTGTGTGTGAGCGAGTGAGAGAGCGGTTGTGTGATAAGATATACATATTTAATGAGACGGAATGAGATGTGGGTGAGGGCAAGGTCAGGGTGACACACACTTCAAACATGCATAGCCACTCATGAGACATGTTAACATATACATACTAAGTGAAGACCACACACACACACACACACACACACACACACACACGGGAGTGTGTGTGAAGTATGGTCTCATTAGGCAGGCTGTATGGGATTAACAACGGCAGTGACATTTGGTGGCTTGTAAGCGACCAGTCTATAAAAACAGACTGAAAAGGTGTTTGTGTGTGTGTGTGTGTGTGTGTGTGTGTGTGTGTGTGAGAGATATAAATGTTTTCTACATCTCCAATTTTTCCTCTCACACTGTGTCCCAAACGCACACACTTGTACACACACACACCTGGCAGCGGAGGGGGCCCCGACATGTTGATAGGAGGACCTATTATTTGTCCCCTGGGTATTTTAGCCGCACTAGTTGTTGTTTTTTTCCAGCTGTAGTCAAAGTGATTATGTGAATCCAACTTTTATTACGCAGCTTTGTCCTAATACAAAGCTCCCAGCCCAAAGGATTCCTGGGTGATCGTGTGTGCAACCGTACCCTGTCATTTTCTCACTTTGTATCCGTCACTCTTTTGTTTTGTTTTTCTCTGCCAATCTCCTTTTCTCTCGTCCTCCCCGACTTGCTTGCTGCCTACCTCCCGCCAATAAACACATGCAAACCCATACAAGCGCACCTACACACACACACACACACACACACACACACACACACACACACACACACACACACACACGACACACACACACACACACATAAACACCTTCTACAATTTACCGTCCTGAGGGTGGCGGATGGCAGAGCAGGACTCAGCAGGTTAGTGGCTGCCAAATAAGCCAATGTAGAGGAGATATTCTGGTTAATGAGCTGCAGAAATACAGTTCTCACCTAGTGTGTGTGGGTGTGGTGTGTGTGTGTGTGTGTGTGTGTGTGTGTGTGTGTGTGTGTGTGTGGGTGTGTGTGTGTGTATGTATGTTCGAGGGAAGAAGAAAGATGGATCGAGAAAAATAAATCGGTGTCTATATCGTGTCTTCCATCTCTTCTTCTTCTGTTCTTGCTTTTTAAAGTCTACTCTCAGCCCCGGCATGTGTGGATGTCCGTCGGGGAACCAAACCTCGCCTGCACGCTACAACAGCTTGGGTTGTTTCTGTAGGTTCTATTGTCATGGTAACAGTGCGAAGTAAAAAAGTGAAGCTAATGCGGAGGTGCCTTAAAGCTGCATTCTCTCTAGTGACCACCAGGGGGCGACTCCTCTGGTTGTATAGAAGTCTATGAGAAAATGACTCTACTTCTCTCTTGATTTATTACCTCAGTAAACATTGTAAACATGAGTTTATGGTCTCAATCTCTAGTTTTAAGTCTTCTTCAATACAGCATGATGTTCATTTAGTACATTATGGTCCATTTAGAGTCAAACAGACCATAAAGCAGGGGATGCTTTAGGGGGCGGGCTTACTGTGAGTGACAGGTCTCTACCGCTAACCAGAGCCGTAAACGTCTCTACGCACGTCATACCGTATTCAAAATATGGTAACTTCCGTTCACTGGTTGCAAAAAAGCCAAGATGGCGACAGCCGTAATCCAAGATGGCGACGGCCAAAAGGTAAATATAGTTAGAACAGCTAGAAAAAGGCTGGTAAGTTCAGAAAACGACATCACTTTACTGTAATGCAGCTTTATAAAGCCGGAAAAGGCAACACTTATGGCGTGTTATGATATCCAAAATCGATAAAGACGGTATCGAGTCTCATATCACGATATCGTTTAACATTGATACATTGCCTTACTTCACACCATGCACTACATTGTGCAAAGATGCACTTGGCGCAGACACTTTCAGTGATGCAGATGGACGACGCACGTTCTCTACAACTAGCCAGCCGTTAATCGCACATATCCCAATCTGACATACACGCCTGAAAATCTGATATTGCACAGCCTGACACAGCTTGTGGTTTTATAGGACCCGTCTCGCACGGCGTGATGCGCAACCGACCTGCAAGATCGCTGGTATCACCCTGTGTGTGAGGGCCTTAAGGTACGTGAAGGTTAGGCAATTAAAATACTTGATTAGGAAAGAAGAAGAAAAAATGGGCGGGTTATGGTTATGAAAAAAAAGGTCAACATTAATTGTTGGAACTGGGCAGGAAGCACTACACGCCCAGACTTTTATAAAGGACACACTGCCTTCTGCAATTGGCACTGAGCGTTGCCCCAACGGGCGTAAATCCTGTGCTGCAAAATATCGACTTCCTGGACCGGTGAGGACGCCTTTAACCATTGGGCAATAGCTGTGGTGTCACATCGGTCATGTGACGTCGTGCTGCCTGCTCTAGTCCTCACAATCCCATAACAAGTATTAACAGCGCTGCAGTGCAGGCGGCAGTGTGCCGGTGCGCTGTGCATTCATTTCAGAGTATGCTAGAAAACAGAGCTGATAAAGAAAGAGCAGCAGCTGCTCTGCTTCTCCTCTCCTTCCTCTCTTTACCTGCAGCTTCATACTTCTTCTCCTCCTCAGACCATTTCACACCATCCCTTTCTCCATCACACTCTTCTCTCCTTTCACCGTCTCTCTCCTTTGCTGTCTCCCTCGTTCTTTCTCTTTCTCTCTCCGCTCTCCACATCTCTCCCTCTGTCACCGCGGCGATGATTATGACTAGTGAGCATAATGCATAGCCATGAATAGGACTGTCCGGCTGATTGTGATGTATAGTTTTTCATTACCGCTCCCCAGCCCCCGTCATTAGGCGCAGGGAGGACGGGCGGAGTTGGTGAAAAGAGAGAGAGAGAGAGAGAGAGAGAGAGAGAGAGAGAGAGAGAGAGAGAGAGAGAGAGAGAGAGACAGAGAGAGAGACAGAGACAGAGAGAGAGAGAGAGAGAGAGAGAGAGAGAGAGAGAGAGAGAGACAGAGAGAGAGAGAGAGAGAGACAGAGAGAGAGAGAGACAGAGAGAGAGACAGAGGACAGAGAGAGAGAGAGAGAGAGACAGAGACAGAGAGAGAGAGAGAGAGAGAGAGAGAGAGAGAGAGAGAGAGAGAGAGAGACGAGAGAGAGAGACAGAGGACAGACGAGCAGAGAGAGAGAGAGACAGAGAGAGAGAGAGACAGAGAGAGAGACAGAGACAGAGACAGAGAGAGAGAGAGAAGAGGAGAGAGAGAGACAGAGAGAGAGAGAGACAGAGAGAGAGACAGAGACAGAGAGACGAGAGAGAGAAGAGAGAGAGGAGAGAGAGAGAGAGAGAGAGAGAGAGAGAGAGAGAGAGAGAGAGAGAGAGAGAGAGAGAGAGAGAGAGAGAGAGAGAGAGAGAGAGAGAGAGAGAGAGAGAGACGAAGAGAGAGAGAGAGAGAAGAGAGAGAGAGAGAGAGAGAGAGAGGGGAGAATGGAGGCGACGGCGGTGGGGTATCTATTTATCCGCTAATTTGTAAGAAAAAGCCCTCCCCTCCCTCACCCCCTCCCCCTCCCCTCCCCCTCCCCCTCCCCCTCCCCTCCCCCTCCCCTCCCCTCCCCTCCCCCTCCCCGTGCGGTGCAATCAGGGGACAAGGTAATCGCCACAGCACGTGCGAGAGGCCCCGGCGGCCGGCACCTGATGAAGAGCTATGTGGTGTCAGGCTATTGTGTGGAACAGAGAAACAGGAAGAGTGTGTTCGTGCGATACACTTTGAAAAGTATCCATCTTATTTTACACAAACGTGAGAGAAGGTGCCAGGGCGGTGAGGGTAATTCAACTTGTTTCCGATGCAAATCAACTTATTTTTAAAAAAAAAAAACAGAAGTCAATTTCTTAATAGATGCCGTCTACCTCATTCCACCTCCTCTCAACAGCAACTTGTTCATCGTCCATGTGTTCAGTGACTTTAGGATCGCTGGGTGTTGAATCCTGTTGACACTTACGTAAAGAAACGAGACACGACGTGTGATTTAGAGAGCTCGAGATGAGTTCACCTCAAAATAGAAAATACTCCTGTTATCTGTAGTGCCATTAATGAATCTAAATAGTTTCGGTTGTTTTAGAGATAAATATGTGTATTAATATGTTTGATTTTGGGGGTGAACTGTCCCTTTAACTTTGAAGAGAGCACGGTCTCCCCGTGCTTCCAGGCTTGAGACTCGTCAAACTCTCGGAAAGGACGAGAATAAAAAAGTCTCTTGATTTAGACAGTTTGCACAAATTGATGCAACATTTTTAAAAAGATAAAGAAATGATCTGAGAAATGCATTTTAAGACCTCGTACAAGAGGCAATGCCTGCTTGAACCGGACGTATTTAACAACACGCAGACCAGCCATCTTGATGGCAGCGCAGGAGAAGCTGGCTCCTCCCCGTCTCACCCCGTCTGGTAATTAATAAGCACTTGGTGTAAATGGCAAACGGCACAAATAGACGGGGGGGGGGCTTGGTCTCTGATAGCCGTCAGATACGTACACTGCTACACAGTCCTGGCTGTCAGAGTGGAATACGGGCGCAGACACTTGGGGTGGGGGGGGGGTCTCATCAAAGGTGGAGACATGGACGGGTCGGGTTAAAAAAGGTCTTAACGAGGGGGGATTCATGCATTCCTCATTAACTTGTAAATATGCACACACACACACACACACACACACACACACACTGAAAGGGAAGTACAGTGATCAAAAGGTTACATTTATTTGATTGATGGTAGTGGAAAACAAATGTCATGATAATGTTAGATTTATGTAAAAACGTCTGTTTTTTTAAATGTCTTATTTTAAAGACAGTGGTCGGTGTATTGTTGCTCTACTGGTTTCTGTTACAACTATGCCAATGCATGTGTAGTGACATCCTTATAGCACACTGAATAAGGTTTACAGCGTAATGGACGGTTTCAACTTCGACACTGGAGCTCTGGACTTTCTTTAACAACAGCAGTAGTGTTTTCTGAGCAACAGGGTCCCTTTAGAAAACCTCTCATGTTACCTCAGTATGGGTCCGACAGTCTGCTCCGCTCAGTCCTGGTCCTGGTTCTCCTGTGCCCCCCCTTCCAGGAGGCCTTGGCTGGTTTCTGAGCTGAAGAACTTTGTGGTGAACCTGCACGATGGTCTAGTTTACATACTGTAGGTCATACAGAGACATTTTAAATTGAGACTGCCTTTCCTCACAGTAACTGTAAATTGCCATATGCAGATATTTAAAGATGCGTGTTGCCATTGAACAAAACCCTGGTTTCTCAGAATCAGGCAGCATCATCGCTCCGTCTAGAAAGCTGCCCGTGTGGTCGTCCTTCCTCCACACAGCTGTGTCCTGGTGAGTCTGTGTCAGTAATCAGCTGAGTGGCTAAAACAAGCCACATTATGTTGTTTTGCATGTAGGGGAAGTGTGGTGGCGTGACACAGGCAGAGACGCTCACAGCTGTTTGTGATGTCTGGGACAAAAAAAAAACTGGAGGAGGAAGCACATGGTTGGATCACACACACACACACACACACACACACACACACACACACACACACACACACACACACACACAGAGAAAACGAGCAGGATGTCAACATGCTGTCATTAGCTGACACCATGCAAACAATATTAGGTGTACAGTGTTAGAAGTCCCTGCTTTCATCACCTTCATAAAGTCTCGATCTGGATCCATAAACATACTTTTACATTTCATGCAGGCCCCCGACCAGTCGTAGTGTATTTACAGCGGTAGAAACACGGCTGGAGATTACATGTAAGCATAAAAATGGCAAATGCAGCCAAAGGTTGTTTCATATCTCCGTCCTGTAAAGCTACATGAGGGATTCACTATCAACGATACAATGTCACTTTAACAATGAGGCATGCAAACGCTGCCAAAATGGCCTCTGCAGTGTTGTACATTGGACGGCCTTGATGCGACTTTCTGTTCCGTGTTTCTTTGTTTCTTGTTACACCCCTAGAAACATATAATAACCGTAGCTGTGGCGCCATAATGAGGTTATTAGGAGATGGAACTGTAGTCGGACAGCACTGAAGGCCCAGGTATAAAATGCACGGCCCGCCACTGCTGCACACATATGACATCCTCTGACCTATGACCCTCACATCGGAACAGGACAAACTCCCCCAAAAACCCTTTAACAGGGAGAAAAGAGGAAGAGACCGTAGGGAAAAACCAGACCCTAACTATCAACCTGAGGGTTAGGGTTCATTTGGTTAAATTGGATGTAAGTCTATGTTGTATGTGTGTCTAAAGTCTACTATGGTATGTGTACATGTCTCACCATGGTGCACAAAGAGAGGATGAGTGGGATCCATGCATGTTGAATATGTTCATAGTGTGTTGGCTTGTTGTCTGTCTTGTATTCCTGGGAGGATTAATCTGGACAGCAGTACATGCCTCTATGCAAGATAAACCTTGAGCAAGATTTAGTGTAGAACATATAGAGGGTTTATGAGGAAAGGTCATATTTGAAAGCGGTGAAGACAGATCATATTAGAATAGTGGCGTACATAGTGTGACGACCCTCCTCCTCCATACACTAGGGGTCCCTGTTGTGTTTGATTATCTG
Organism: Leptoclinus maculatus; assembly: GCA_032191485.1. Classification (NCBI taxonomy): domain Eukaryota; kingdom Metazoa; phylum Chordata; class Actinopteri; order Perciformes; family Stichaeidae; genus Leptoclinus; species Leptoclinus maculatus. Next base: position 14,588 of record JAVDOI010000416.1, read on the forward strand.
TTGCAGGTGCTGATTGGAGGGTCGTCAGCAGGATGAGCCTCACCTGAGCCGGCTCTGCCTTCAATACGTCTTCATTTGGCAGCCTCGCTCTCTGGGAGAGGACGTCCTTTAAGCCACCAGCATTACACTGTTCTTTGGGTTTATCTTCTGTTTATCGCGATACACTGCCACACGCATCCATACATGCTCTTCAGAACTGACAACTGATACCTACACTGTAACAAATGTCCCCGTTAAATTACAGTAAACAGCTGGCAGCTACAGCTTCCAGAATTCAACTGTAACTCTACAGCGTACCTACTGTAATTTACAACAGTTTAATACTGTAAAAATGATTACAGTACAGTGCTGTATAGAAAATGCATTATACTGTTATTTTAGTGTTCTACTGCAATCTCCACGAACAGTTCATTACCGTAAAATGTATTACAGTACTGTAGAATGTATATTTACAGTATGACACTGCTAGAAGCTAATGATTTAAAATGTTACATTTCAAAATAAAACCCCTGAAAATTGCTAGCATAGAAACGACTCAAACAAGAGGCCTTACATGAAAAAGCTTTTATTAAAGCCAATGCAGTGTCAAACACATTCAATAACTGACAATTTTACAGTGATCACATTTTTGCAAAATACAAATAATAAAAGCACCATATACAATTGTATTCATTAAAGCAAATTAGAGCAAAAAACATTGTCAGTAATTACATTATTGTACAATAAAATCAGACCAGAACACTGCATCATGTTAAACAGATTCTCAACAATCTATATACAACTCTTATAGTACACTAATGTACCCCGCCTTCAGTATCACTTCTTTATTTAGTTATGGTCATTAGTGCAATAGAAAGAGAGTAAAAGAACTAATCTGGAACTGCACGTTTGAGACAACTGGATAGAACTGAACAGAACACAATTTTGAAACTTGTTACCTTAAAAGGAAAAAAGAACACCAGGATGCAGTGTGGGCTCTCTCTCCTTCCTCCTCTGTGGAGATGTGCTGTGGACTACATAAAGCCCCACTCAAAGTCCAGGAGGTTTTTATGAGGGTGGCCACATGGGGACTGCTGCCTTCTTCTGGACCAGCTTCCCTGTCTTTCTGGACACCACCTTCCCCTGGTTGGCCTTTGTCCCCCTTTCCGGGTTGAGACCAATGAAGCACCTAAATAACAGAGAAAGCATATATATATATTAGGTGTGGTGTGTAAAGAGTATTTGCACTTAATACTGAACCCCATTGGAATAAACAAATACAAATTACAAGTATTCTGACCTCTGTGTCTACTAATAATGAGAGAATACTCTTATTTTCATCTAACATATGTGTGAATATTTCATACAAGTAAAAAATGTGAACATACAAGGTCTGATTTTTGTTCTACACGTTCTCACATCAAGGCTACAAGCTCAATCATTTAGCAACATATTAACCTACAGAAAAGTATACAAACAATATTTAAGACTGCAGAAGGTTTACCTTTGAACAAACTCCAGTGTCTTGCAGCTTCCTCTTGGTATTGCAAGTTGAACACACAGTAGCTGGCGAAAACTGCAGCAAGTCCTGTGATGAAGCTTGGTTGGATGCCTTCACAGACGACGTGGCCGTCAATGCTTATCATCCAGCGTCACCAGCAACTAATGCAGACAACAATTATAGTTAATGTTCTGAAACCATATCAAATATATATATTCACTCAGCTTGTTGATGCAATTGCTGAGAAATTCAATCGTGTGTCTATGAAAATGAAATAACTCTCGCTGGTAACGCGGTTCGACAGAAAAATAACGATATCAAATGTTGCCAATCAAGAGAGTAACGTTAAGGTATGCTAGCTAAAGGTAGCTCGACACGTTAGCATGCATGCTAACAACAAGTCACGTTATCGGCAAAAAATCAATACAATACAATGTAAATTCAACACAAAATGACTGAACACGGTCAGGCTAACTTTGATAACATCTAAATGACCTTGTTCAGTGAGCCACAGGGGCAGGATGGACTACGTGTCCGCTGCGGTGTTTGTAGGTGAAGCAGCAGGTGGTGCTCGGTCCACTTCGGTGCTTCGGTCAGAGTCCGTTGAAAATCGTCTTGTCGAAATTCCCTCTTATTATTATTCTTCCATCCTGAATAAAATCGCCGATCTATGATATCTAAAGCTTTCTGTTCATTTTCTTTAGGTTGACTATGTGCTAACTAAGCAGTAGAGACTTGATGCCATGTGATTTTGAAGAGTAATGGGCGGGCTTAGTCTCAACTGAAAAAGGAAAAAATACTGTAGACAGTAGCCACTGTTAATATTTTCTTTCTTCCAAGGCCTCAACTTTTGCTGGATTTAACTGTATTCAACTGTATTTAGGAAGAACAGTACATTGCTGTTCAGAATTTCTTGTATTTTTACAGCAATTTGTTACAGTGTACCGTTAGCGTTTCATTTGTTAATGAGTTAATAAAATGCTTTTGTTAGCAGCCAGCTCGCTTGTCTCCCTTTAGTCTCAGTCTGTGAGCCGGGCTGTGACAGTAGATAAAGGTGTGTAGTTGTCAAAATGTGTGAGTTCCTTATGAATGTTGGAGGAAAGTGAAGCCGGCAGGAGTCCTTTTTCTTTTTTTTCTTTTTCGTCTCTCGCTCTCGACGCAGAGGAAAGAGGTGGGGGCTGAAGCAGTACAGAGCTCTTTTTTCTTCTCTCTTCACAGGGAGGAGAGAGGAGAGGAGGTCTGAAGGCTGAAGCAGCAGTTTTACATCAGCATTCATGTGTTTGAGAAATGTGACACAACATAAATAGATATCACCTGTTTACACCACCCCTAGAACATCATTTAAAACTACTAGTGAAAGATTTGCTTTAACTCTTTAAACCCGAGGCCTTTTTTTTGGCTTCTGCTCGAAAATACTATACCCATACTCAAAGGGGCCTTACTCTCTAACTACAAGGTCTATTTGAATTTCTATTCATTAATAACACTCAAGGGGGTGAGCTTTGGTGAGAGGTGTAAATATTGTGTATATGTTACTGGTTAATAGCAGATGAAGATGGAACACAGCTCCACTCTGAAAATGTCAGGTTTGTATAGTGAAAAAGCACTATTATTGATAATACTATATTAAATGAGGCTCCTGAAAGCCTAAAAACCACCCAGCATCATAGCAAACAATGGCAGTAGTCATACACAAAATAATTGGAGTGAATAGAGTGAAGTAGGCCAGAGCAAGAGACAACCAGGGTTAAGCGACCCCATGTTGAAGTGTACTGTTTTACATACACCTGTCGATATGATGGTCGACTGTGGGGCGAGGTACTCTACGATGACAAAGACGTTGCCAAATATGACAATGTCCTCTGACACAACAGCAGTATCGGGTTTCTCGGGAAAGACAGAACGTCTACCATTCACCTCACCTCTCTTGACCCAGGTGGGCACTCAGACATTTCGCCAGCAGTACTTATTCTCACCAGCATGTCCTGTGAACTTAATGGGGCGAGATATGTTACAGACAATGGGGGCAGTGATCCTGTGTGGTCCTTTGGGATTACAAGTGACATTAAAAGACGGAACAATCCTCCACTGCAATGAACATGTCATGTATAGCTCAAAGAACATGTTGCTGCAGATTGATCAGCAGCCTCCCTTTTTGAGGCCTGCTACAGCCTGAAACACCTGAAACGGGAGGCATATACTCCCTATTTCAGCTTTGGAAACCATGGATTGCTCAACTTGCACCATATGCTCCTCCAGCTGATCCCCTCCATGTCACCCTGAATTACTTACACGAGCCAGATGACTTGTACACAGAGGCTTTTGAATCAGAACTTGCAGCCGGTGTTTGGCACATTGATTCGCCGTACTTGTTTGTGGGAAAAGAGGGTGTTGTTGCTGCAGTTACCTTAACAGATGAACAGTTAAAATGGTACGAATTAACAGATGACAGCTCTCCTCATGTCTCCTTGGCTTTGCATGCCAAACACGAAGACAGGCAATTAGGCCCTATGACTAAAAGAATGTCTCAGTTGACGGATTGGCAGCCAACTCAGTGTCCTGCCGTCATGTTTTCACCTTCAGATAACAGCTGGAAGATAACACATCACACACGTGACGCAGTTGTCCTAGAACAAACCACATTGGAACGGTTTCATGGTCGCGAGAGAACGAATCATCGTCTCACTGAGGCAATGTTTGCCTCGCTTCCTGTTTGGTCCACTTCCCCTACGGATGTGGGCCCCTGCACACACTCGTCGGCAGCATGCTCTCAAACCTGAAGCTGAAGCTGGTATTAAAGACACAATTGATGGTGTTTTGATTCCATGCCATTCACCGTGGAATACACCAATTCTCCCTGTTCCAAAACCTAACACAGACAAATACAGAATGGTACATGACTTACAGTTGATTAACAAAATAATCACCACTCAATCAATGGCTGTGCCTAACCCGTACACTGCTCTCTCATCATTGTCTCCTGCTCACTCACACTTCACTGTCATCGACCTCGCAAATGCGTTTTTCTGTCTCCCGCTCGACCCGGCGTTACAAGAAGTTTTTGCATTTACATTTCAGGGACAGCAGTACACATACACCAGACTACCACAAGGCTTGATTCTCTCGCCAGGACTGTTTAACCGACACTTGAAACATGACTTGTCTACTCTGGAACTTCCTGAGGGCGTATTGTTAATCCAATATGTTGATGACCTACTGATTGCTGCACCGTCAGCAGAGACATGCATGACTGCTAACCACCAGGTGCTCACACGATTGACTGACTGACTGCGGTTTTAAAGTAAGCAAAACCAAGGTTCAACTCTGCAGACAGGTTGTCGCCTTCTTAGGCCGAGAGGTCGCACAAAACTCTTCTGGCCTCTCCAGTGCACATAAAACATCGATCGTGCATCACTCAAAACCCACCACAGTAAAAGACATGCTCTCCTTTCTGGGCCTGACAGGCTACAGCAGGAACTACATCGCAGCATACACTGACAGAACTGCTCCATTGCGTGCCCTTGTCGCCGCTGTAGGTCATCGTAACCTCACAGCGCAGCTGACTTTGACCTCTGAAGCAGAAGAGTTGTTCATTTCACTCAAACGATCCTTGTCCGATGCAGTCTCACTCTCTGTACCAGACTACACATTGCCTTTCTATTTGGATGTTTCTGAAAAAGCAGTTGTGAATGCCGCCCTATTTCAGAAAAAAGAGGGGGGTAGAGACGTACTAATGTACTACAGCAGCGGTTCCCAAACTTTTTAGGCCACGCACCCCTTCTACATCCCGACCTTGTTCACGCACCCCCAATCCCCCACACCTTAAAAAAAAAAAGCAACAGAGCCTATTTATAGCATCAGAGTGTCAGACAGCTGTCTGTTACGTCATGTGGGTTGCCAGTTTGAGCAAAGTCCACCGAAAACATTATATTTCCCACAATTTAAGCTTCTGCATTTTCCAAACGCACTAGTATTATTCAAACGTATTGTTCGGTTCGTAAGCCTCGTACCGAACAGTTTAATACAAATACGTGTATTGTTACACCCCTAGAAACATATAATAACCGTAGCTGTGGCGCCATAATGAGGTTATTAGGAGATGGAACTGTAGTCGGACAGCACTGAAGGCCAAGGTATAAAATGCACGGCCCGCCACTGCTGCACACATATGACATCCTCTGACCTATGACCCTCACATCGGAACAGGACAAACTCCCCCAAAAACCCTTTAACAGGGAGAAAAGAGGAAGAGACCGTAGGGAAAAACCAGACCCTAACTATCAACCTGAGGGTTAGGGTTCATTTGGTTAAATTGGATGTAAGTCTATGTTGTATGTGTGTCTAAAGTCTACTATGGTATGTGTACATGTCTCACCATGGTGCACAAAGAGAGGATGAGTGGGATCCATGCATGTTGAATATGTTCATAGTGTGTTGGCTTGTTGTCTGTCTTGTATTCCTGGGAGGATTAATCTGGACAGCAGTACATGCCTCTATGCAAGATAAACCTTGAGCAAGATTTAGTGTAGAACATATAGAGGGTTTATGAGGAAAGGTCATATTTGAAAGCGGTGAAGACAGATCATATTAGAATAGTGGCGTACATAGTGTGACGACCCTCCTCCTCCATACACTAGGGGTCCCTGTTGTGTTTGATTATCTGTTGCAGGTGCTGATTGGAGGGTCGTCAGCAGGATGAGCCTCACCTGAGCCGGCTCTGCCTTCAATACGTCTTCATTTGGCAGCCTCGCTCTCTGGGCGAGGACGTCCTTCAAGCCACCAGCATTACACTGTTCTTTGGGTTTATCTTCTGTTTATCGCGATACACTGCCACACGCATCCATACATGCTCTTCAGAACTGACAACTGATACCTACACTGTAACAAATGTCCCCGTTAAATTACAGTAAACAGCTGGCAGCTACAGCTTCCAGAATTCAACTGTAACTCTACAGCATACCTACTGTAATTTACAACAACAGTTTAATACTGTAAAAATGATTACAGTACAGTGCTGTATAGAAAATGCATTATACTGTTATTTTAGTGTTCTACTGCAATCTCCACGAACAGTTCATTACCGTAAAATGTATTACAGTACTGTAGAATGTATATTTACAGTATGACACTGCTAGAAGCTAATGATTTAAAATGTTACATTTCAAAATAAAACCCCTGAAAATTGCTAGCATAGAAACGACTCAAACAAGAGGCCTTACATGAAAAAGCTTTTATTAAAGCCAATGCAGTCAAACACATTCAATAACTGACAATTTTACAGTGATCACATTTTTGCAAAATACAAATAATAAAAGCACCATATACAATTGTATTCATTAAAGCAAATTAGAGCAAAAAACATTGTCAGTAATTACATTATTGTACAATAAAATCAGACCAGAACACTGCATCATGTTAAACAGATTCTCAACAATCTATATACAACTCTTATAGTACACTAATGTACCCCGCCTTCAGTATCACTTCTTTATTTAGTTATGGTCACAAATCTGGAACTGCACGTTTGAGAAAAACTCGATAGAACTGAACAGAACACAATTTTGAAACTTGTTACCTTAAAAGGAAAAAAGAACACCAGGATGCAGTGTGGGCTCTCTCTCCTTCCTCCTCTGTGGAGATGTGCTGTGGACTACATAAAGCCCCACTCAAAGTCCAGGAGGTTTTTATGAGGGTGGCCACATGGGGACTGCTGCCTTCTTCTGGACCAGCTTCCCTGTCTTTCTGGACACCACCTTCCCCTGGTTGGCCTTTGTCCCCCTTTCCGGGTTGAGACCAATGAAGCACCTAAATAACAGAGAAAGCATATATATATATTAGGTGTGGTGTGTAAAGAGTATTTGCACTTAATACTGAACCCCATTGGAATAAACAAATACAAATTACAAGTATTCTGACCTCTGTGTCTACTAATAATGAGAGAATAGTCTTATTTTCATCTAACATATGTGTGAATATTTCATACAAGTAAAAAATGTGAACACAAGGTCTGATTTTTGTTCTACACGTTCTCACATCAAGGCTACAAGCTCAATCATTTAGCAACATATTAACCTTCAGAAAGGTATACAAACAATATTTAAGACTGCAGAAGGTTTACCTTTGAACAAACTCCAGTGTCTTGCAGCTTCCTCTTGGTATTGCAAGTTGAACACACAGTAGCTGGCGAAAACTGCAGCAAGTCCTGTGATGAAGCTTGGTTGGATGCCTTCACAGACGACGTGGCCGTCAATGCTTATCATCCAGCGTCACCAGCAACTAATGCAGACAACAATTATAGTTAATGTTCTGAAACCATATCAAATATATATATTCACTCAGCTTGTTGATGCAATTGCTGAGAAATTCAATCGTGTGTCTATGAAAATGAAATAACTCTCGCTGGTAACGTGGTACGACAGAAAAATAACGATATCAAATGTTGCCAATCAAGAGAGTAACGTTAAGGTATGCTAGCTAAAGGTAGCTCGACACGTTAGCATGCATGCTAACAACAAGTCACGTTATCGGCAAAAAATCAATACAATACAATGTAAATTCAACACAAAATGACTGAACACGGTCAGGCTAACTTTGATAACATCTAAATGACCTTGTTCAGTGAGCCACAGGGGCAGGATGGACTACGTGTCCGCTGCGGTGTTTGTAGGTGAAGCAGCAGGTGGTGCTCGGTCCACTTCGGTGCTTCGGTCAGAGTCCGTTGAAAATCGTCTTGTCGAAATTCCCTCTTATTATTATTCTTCCATCCTGAATAAAATCGCCGATCTATGATATCTAAAGCTTTCTGTTCATTTTCTTTAGGTTGACTATGTGCTAACTAAGCAGTAGAGACTTGATGCCATGTGATTTTGAAGAGTAATGGGCGGGCTTAGTCTCAACTGAAAAAGGAAAAAATACTGTAGACAGTAGCCACTGTTAATATTTTCTTTCTTCCAAGGCCTCAACTTTTGCTGGATTTAACTGTATTCAACTGTATTTAGGAAGAACAGTACATTGCTGTTCAGAATTTCTTGTATTTTTACAGCAATTTGTTACAGTGTACCGTTAGCATTTGTTTCATTTGTTAATGAGTTAATAAAATGCTTTTGTTAGCAGCCAGCTCGCTTGTCTCCCTTTAGTCTCAGTCTGTGAGCCGGGCTGTGACAGTAGATAAAGGTGTGTAGTTGTCAAAATGTGTGAGTTCCTTATGAATGTTGGAGGAAAGTGAAGCCGGCAGGAGTCCTTTTTCTTTTTTTTCTTTTTCGTCTCTCGCTCTCGACGCAGAGGAAAGAGGTGGGGGCTGAAGCAGTACAGAGCTCTTTTTTCTTCTCTCTTCACAGGGAGGAGAGAGGAGAGGAGGTCTGAAGGCTGAAGCAGCAGTTTTACATCAGCATTCATGTGTTTGAGAAATGTGACACAACATAAATAGATATCACCTGTTTACACCACCCCTAGAACATCATTTAAAACTACTAGTGAAAGATTTGCTTTAACTCTTTAAACCCGAGGCCTTTTTTTTGGCTTCTGCTCGAAAATACTATACCCATACTCAAAGGGGCCTTACTCTCTAACTACAAGGTCTATTTGAATTTCTATTCATTAATAACACTCAAGGGGGTGAGCTTTGGTGAGAGGTGTACATATTGTGTATATGTTACTGGTTAATAGCAGATGAAGATGGAACACAGCTCCACTCTGAAAATGTCAGGTTTGTATAGTGAAAAAGCACTATTATTGATAATACTATATTAAATGAGGCTCCTGAAAGCCTAAAAACCACCCAGCATCATAGCAAACAATGGCAGTAGTCATACACAAAATAATTGGAGTGAATAGAGTGAAGTAGGCCAGAGCAAGAGACAACCAGGGTTAAGTGACCCCATGTTGAAGTGTACTGTTTTACATACACCTGTCGATATGATGGTCGACTGTGGGGCGAGGTACTCTACGATGACAAAGACGTTGCCAAATATGACAATGTCCTCTGACACAACAGCAGTATCGGGTTTCTCGGGAAAGACAGAACGTCTACCATTCACCTCACCTCTCTTGACCCAGGTGGGCACTCAGACATTTCGCCAGCAGTACTTATTCTCACCAGCATGTCCTGTGAACTTAATGGGGCGAGATATGTTACAGACAATGGGGGCAGTGATCCTGTGTGGTCCTTTGGGATTACAAGTGACATTAAAAGACGGAACAATCCTCCACTGCAATGAACATGTCATGTATAGCTCAAAGAACATGTTGCTGCAGATTGATCAGCAGCCTCCCTTTTTGAGGCCTGCTACAGCCTGAAACACCTGAAACGGGAGGCATATACTCCCTATTTCAGCTTTGGAAACCATGGATTGCTCAACTTGCACCATATGCTCCTCCAGCTGATCCCCTCCATGTCACCCTGAATTACTTACACGAGCCAGATGACTTGTACACAGAGGCTTTTGAATCAGAACTTGCAGCCGGTGTTTGGCACATTGATTCGCCGTACTTGTTTGTGGGAAAAGAGGGTGTTGTTGCTGCAGTTACCTTAACAGATGAACAGTTAAAATGGTACGAATTAACAGATGACAGCTCTCCTCATGTCTCCTTGGCTTTGCATGCCAAACACGAAGCCAGGCAATTAGGCCCTATGACTAAAAGAATGTCTCAGTTGACGGATTGGCAGCCAACTCAGTGTCCTGCCGTCATGTTTTCACCTTCAGATAACAGCTGGAAGATAACACATCACACACGTGACACAGTTGTCCTGCAACAAACCACATTGGAACGGTTTCATGGTCGCGAGAGAACGAATCATCGTCTCACTGAGGCAATGTTTGCCTCGCTTCCTGTTTGGTCCACTTCCCCTACGGATGTGGGCCCCTGCACACACTCGTCGGTTTCGTTCGCCCTCGAGGCGAATGTGCAGCCTGTTTTGGAGGAGGCAGTATGCTGTTGATGACCTACTGATTGCTGCACCGTCAGCAGAGACATGCATGACTGCTAACCACCAGGTGCTCACACGATTGGCTGACTGACTGCGGTTTTAAAGTAAGCAAAACCAAGGTTCAACTCTGCAGACAGGTTGTCGCCTTCTTAGGCCGAGAGGTCGCACAAAACTCTTCTGGCCTCTCCAGTGCACATAAAACATCGATCCTGCATCACTCAAAACCCACCACAGTAAAAGACATGCTCTCCTTTCTGGGCCTGACAGGCTACAGCAGGAACTACATCGCAGCATACACTGACAGAACTGCTCCATTGCGTGCTCTTGTCGCCGCTGTAGGTCATCGTAACCTCACAGCGCAGCTGACTTTGACCTCTGAAGCAGAAGAGTTGTTCATTTCACTCAAACAATCCTTGTCCGATGCAGTCTCACTCTCTGTACCAGACTACACATTGCCTTTCTATTTGGATGTTTCTGAAAGAACAGGCATTGAGAATGCTGCCCTATTTCAGAAAAAAGAGGGAGGCTACAAAGCTCCTTGTCAAATGGTGATTTCAGACCAACCAGATCAAACACATTTGAGTAAAGACGACATAATCACTCTGCAAAAGGAAGCAGGCATTTATGAGCACAGCCAGTGGAAAGAGAAAGGTGCCACATGCACCGAAGGACTGTGGAGAGCACATGACGGTCGAATAGTAGCTCCAGCGGGGCTTATCCCTCTATTGATAAAACAAGCACATGGGATTACTCATAGTGGGAGGAAACAAACATTGACAAACATGGAGCTACATTGGTGGCATCCCTACCTAAAAGCAATGGTAGAGCAGTATGTTACTGATTGCACAATATGTAATGAACATAACGCAAAGCCAACAGTAAAACCAACCATGGGCAGCTTTCCAGTTCCTACAGCGCCATGGCAAGAGATAATGATCGATTATACGGACATGGGACCAGAACAGAGAGTTGGGGGTTACAGGTACATGTTAGTTATAGTCGACTGTTTCTCAAAGTGGGTGGAGGCAGTCCCCACTAAAAAAGAGTACGCCGCATCAGTAATAAAGTATTTAATAAATCAACATATCCCTAGGCATGGACTCCCTATGAGGATAAGATCGGATAATGGTACACATTTTTCAAGCAAGGACCTAAAAAAGGTAGAGGCTGCATTAAACATAACGCACTCTTACGGGTCCGTGTATCACCTACAGTCTCAGGGGAAGGTTGAGAGAGCAAACAGAACTCTTAAGGACAAAATGGCAAAGGCCTGCTTTTCTTTCTTTTTTTTCTTTTTCGTCTCTCGCTCTAGACGCAGAGGAAAAAGGTGGGGGCTGAAGCAGTACAGAGCTCTACACCACCCCTAGAACATCATTTAAAACTACGAGTGAAAGATTTGTTTTAATCCATAAAAATACAGTCTTATATTTTAAAGGATAACACACAAGCCACCACCTAAAGAGACCCTGAAATATGCCTCCGAGATCAACAAAGACCTTGCTGTTCTTGCTGACATTGGGATTGAAATTGGAGACCCCAAGACCTTGGCCACCATGACCCGGCAGGAGTTCTCACGCCTCACATTAGACCTACGGTGCAGAGAGGCTGGAGCACTACAACGTCTGAGAAGCAAATACAAGAAACGGCATTCCAGCAGAAAACACCACCTCAGTATACAAGCTCAACTGAAACAATACAAAGTACAACTGGCTGAGGTGACCAGCACCATGAATAGCTCCGCCCGCCAACTGGAAATCAAAGGCAGCACCTTGCAGCCTGTCGGCGACTGCGAGACATCGCACTTATTAAAGCAGAATCCCCATACGGCACCTAAACAGAGACTCAGTATACAAGCCTCTGTCAGGATCTCACCTTTGAACTCTGATGAACAGAAATATATATTTAACTCACTAAAGCAAAGGGATGAAGCACAAAAGCACAAAAGGTCTATAATACAATAAAATCATATTTTGAAATGCTCCATTGTGCATAATGAGTGCTTTTACTGTAACAGAGTATTTCTACACTCTTATTAGTGCTTTTAAAAGGTAAGGCAAGTTTATTTGTACAGCACATTTCAACAACAAGGTAATTCAAAGTGCTTCACATAAAACCATTAAAAACATCAAAACATGAGGCATAAGAAAAGGAGATTTAAAAACAATTAAGAACATTGATTAAAACATTAAAAACAGTCATTAAAACATTAAAAAGCTAAAAATAGAACAATAGTTGCAGTGCAGTGTAATAAATAAAACACAGTAGTAAAATGTAGAAATGGATTAATATCCTTGAACCTGGTTCAATTAAAGGCAGCAAACAGAAAGTCTTCAGTCTTGATCTTGATCTTGATGTTTAAGTGGATAAAAGTGAATTCAGTGAAGGAGAAACAAGCAAACTGACGCACACATCACCATAGCAACACACAGGAAGGTGGCTGCATGTGCTCACAGAGATATTGATCTGTTGATCGACAGTCAGATGGACCAGTCGTTAGTGTACAAGCCTCACTTCAACCGTGGGCGGGACTGAAAGTGTTGATGCAGCTAAAAACAACACCAACAGATTCACAGCTTCAGATCAATTTCAAAATAAAAAGCAGAGATTGAAAAATGAACCTCCAGAGCAAAACAATATGAGTTGATGTGAATAAAGAAAGCAGCAGAGCTGGAAACATCCTGCAGCTTTATGAAGGACTAATTCAAGTGAAAACACAGAAACATGATGCAGTGAAGTGAGTGAGACACAGTCAGTTACAGTGATAGAAAGCAAACAGTTACACACAGACTGCAGTAGTAGTAAGTAGCTGTAACTGCTGATGTTAACACATCTATCAGAAATAAGACGACACTGACAGCATTCATCTGATAGGAACAGCTCAGCCTGTCATGGAAACAGTCCTCTAATCTGCAATCAGTCAGCAGCTTCTTGTGAAATCAGATAGCATCAGTTTCACACAACCGCAGTTCAGAGAGGTGTGAATATGATGTGTAACACTAAAGAGCAGTAACTCATCAGTGAAGACGATCAGAGCAGAAAGATCACCAATATTTCTCTTGAATCATTATATCGGAGAATAAACTGCTCACTCACACCAACAACAACGTTTTTCATTCTGTTCTTCTTTGAGTCAAGTTTGAATCTATTATTCTAAATCCAGTCAGTGTATTTAAGATAGTACTGATTCATCCAGAGGGACATTGCTGTGCAGCAGTTGCAATGAAAAGTGTGAAGAGTGCAAATATAAAAGTCACTAGAGACCAGCGATGTGATCACACCGGCCACGACGCCAAATGGGGCCAGAGGCGTAAAGTGATGGAGCCAATGGCCACTTCCCCCCCTTCCTTTTGATCTAACTACTCACCTGTAAAGATTCATGACTGCACCGTTGTGACGCTATCACAGTCACAAGAATCTATTCACAGACACACCAGGTTTGTTCTGTTGCTTCTTTCTTTCTTTCTCTCTCTTTCTTTTACTACGACTACAGAACACAGACACATGATGATGATGATGATGATGATATCTATAACTTATTCTATGATTAGTTGTTAGTCTTTATTTTATATTAAATGTGAAAGTCCATAGTAGTCAACAAGCTGAACTCAAGGGCGGCAGTTTAAAAAGTCAAATAATTCTTTCTCTGACCACTTCTCCTTGACCTCGATGGAAAACGTCATGAGGTCAGATGAGAAGGAGGATTCATGAGGACAGGCTACCAGTCACAGAGGTTTATATGAGACATATTTAGTCAGTGGTGGGCCGTCAGGGCCAGCAAGGCCTTCTCTGCTGGCCTAAACACAATCACAAAGTTATAGCTATTGTATCATTTAATCATTTTTCATAAATTCACTACATGTATTCTAATATTTTTTCCCATTATCTTATTTTCTCATTGCACAGCTCCTGTCTTCCTCTGTTGCTCTGCTTCCAGTGCAGCTTGTTTTAAGTAGAGCTTTTATCCAATCAGATTTCACCTCTGGAAATGTAAAAGAAGAAGCTGATCATGTGACAGAGCAAGGGCGTAGGTTTGCATATGGTCCATAGGGACTAGTCACGACCAACGTTTGGGAAAGACACAATTGTCCCCACCAATATTTTGCACAATATATTTGCAAACTCATTCGTATTATTATTAGTGCTGGGCAAGTTAACGCGATAATAACGCGTTAACGCATTAATTAATTAACGCCGACAATTATTTCATAGTGCGTTTATTTTATTTTGAAAGTCCGTTGCTCACTGGCAGCGGTGGAGGAATGAAGACTACTGGACATCACAAAAAATCCATGCGATTAATCGCGATTAAAAATGTTAATCGTTGCCCAGCACTACTAATAATTGCATAAAGGAGGAAAGCACTTCATTTATAGCCTATTAAGTGCTGCAGAATAGATTCATTTTTAATTTGTCTTTTTTGGCTGCACAACTGGGAAACATTTTTTATATATATTTTGGATATAGAATATACTGTTACTGTATATAGTTTTTTATTCATTTATTTAATTATTTATTATTATTATTATTTATTTGGTGCAGAATACTGTTTTGTATTTAGACTAAGGTTTTATTACTGTTATGTTTAAATCAAATGTTAATATATTTTAATAAAGTTTGCCTGTTCAACAGAATATCAACGACGTTTTTTTTATATGGCGGGGGGGGGGGGGGGGGGCAGTGTCCCTACCAATGCTGAGACCAAACCTACGCACTTGTGACAGAGACTCTTCTCTGTAAAACTAAAGACAGATAAGCCATCAGTAAAGCTCCACCTCTTCCTGTACACAGATATAAACCGACGACAGCACACAGACACACAGACAGACAGAGAGACAGACGGACAGACACACAGACGGACAGAGACACAGACGGGCAGAGAGACGGTCTACCTGGACGTCATGGAGCACCTGTTGATGCTGCTGCTGTTGCTGTGGAGCTCAGGTAGGACTGATTTAGAGATGATGTGCTTTATTTAAATATTTCTGTTGTATCTTTAAATCAGAGAACACACACATACACACACACTCACACACACACATACACACACACACTCACATACACACACACACACGCACACACATACAAGAAACCAGTAAAGGTTGTTGCGATCAAATAAAAAAAGTAAGATAATATATATATTCCTCATGAAAAATAATGAATTAAAGTCATTAATTATTGACTGCATGTTCAAAATAAAAACACCCCAAAAGTTTCCTCTTAGTTCATAAAACGTGATGATGTAACCTGAACTTTGTCAAATCGTACATATTCAAGTTAAAATCTCCCAAATTTGAATCAAATCATAAGTCATTGATTATATTTGTAGTCAAGTAATATTTCTGCAGAGACGCAAGGAAACCATGCAAGGAGAGAGGAAACAAGGAAATATGTTTTAAGAGACACGAGACGTCCTTTCCTCAGTAGCGTCACGTGAAGCGACGTCTGTTTCTGATGACGGAGGATCAGCTGATCAGCTGTCAGTCGGCTTTAACAGCTGGAGAGACTTTTGATGAGTTTGTGTCTGTTCACATGATCACTGTACTTAATAATAGTAACTAATAATACTAATAACTAATAAAGACACACAGTTATCATCACTGTACTTAATAATAGTAACTAATAATACTAATAACTAATAAAGACACAGTTATCATCACTGTACTTAATAATAGTAACTAATAATACTAATAACTAATAAAGACACAGTGATCATCACTGTACTTAATAATAGTAACTAATAATACTAATAACTAATAAAGACACAGTTATCATCACTGTACTTAATAATAGTAACTAATAATACTAATAACTAATAAAGACACAGTTATCATCACTGTACTTAATAATAGTAACTAATAATAATAACAACTAATAAAGACACACATTTATCATCACTGTACTAATAATAGTAACTAATAATACTAATAACTAATAAAGACACAGTTATCATCACTGTACTTAATAATAGTAACTAATAATACTAATAACTAATAAAGACACACAGTTATCATCACTGTACTTAATAATAGTAACTAATAATACTAATAACTAATAAAGACACAGTTATCATCACTGTACTTAATAATAGTAACTAATAATACTAATAACTAATAAAGACACACAGTTATCATCACTGTACTTAATAATAGTAACTAATAATACTAATAACTAATAAAGACACACAGTTATCATCACTGTACTTAATAATAGTAACTAATAATACTAATAACTAATAAAGACACAGTTATCATCACTGTACTTAATAATAGTAACTAATAATACTAATAACTAATAAAGACACACAGTTATCATCACTGTACTTAATAATAGTAACTAATAATACTAATAACTAATAAAGACACACAGTTATCATCACTGTACTTAATAATAGTATCTAATAATACTAATAACTAATAAAGACACAGTTATCATCACTGTACTTAATAATAGTAACTAATAATACTAATAACTAATAAAGACACACAGTTATCATCACTGTACTTAATAATAGTAACTAATAATACTAATAACTAATAAAGACACAGTTATCATCACTGTACTTAATAATAGTAACTAATAATACTAATAACTAATAAAGACATACAGTTATCATCACTGTACTTAATAATAGTAACTAATAATACTAATAACTAATAAAGACACACAGTTATCATCACTGTACTTAATAATAGTAACTAATAATACTAATAACTAATAAAGACACAGTTATCATCACTGTACTTAATAATAGTAACTAATAATACTAATAACTAATAAAGACACACAGTTATCTTCACTGTACTTAATAATAGTAACTAATAATACTAATAACTAATAAAGACACACAGTTATCATCACTGTACTTAATAATAGTAACTAATAATACTAATAACTAATAAAGACACAGTTATCATCACTGTACTTAATAATAGTAACTAATAATACTAATAACTAATAAAGACACAGTTATCATCACTGTACTTAATAATAGTAACTAATAATACTAATAACTAATAAAGACACACAGTTATCATCACTGTACTTAATAATAGTAACTAATAATACTAATAACTAATAAAGACACAGTTATCATCACTGTACTTAATAATAGTAACTAATAATACTAATAACTAATAAAGACACACAGTCATCATCACTGTACTTAATAATAGTAACTAATAATACTAATAACTAATAAAGACACAGTTATCATCACTGTACTTAATAATAGTAACTAATAATACTAATAACTAATAAAGACACAGTTATCATCACTGTACTTAATAATAGTAACTAATAATACTAATAACTAATAAAGACACACAGTTATCATCACTGTACTTAATAATAGTAACTAATAATAATAATAACTAATAAATACACAGTTATCATCACTGTACTTAATAATAGTAACTAATAATACTAATAACTAATAAAGACACAGTTATCATCACTGTACTTAATAATAGTAACTAATAATACTAATAACTAATAAAGACACAGTTATCATCACTGTACTTAATAATAGTAACTAATAATACTAATAACTAATAAAGACACACAGTCATCATCACTGTACTTAATAATAGTAACTAATAATACTAATAACTAATAAAGACACAGTTATCATCACTGTACTTAATAATAGTAACTAATAATACTAATAACTAATAAAGACACAGTTATCATCGCTGTACTTAATAATAGTAACTAATAATACTTATAACTAATAAAGACACAGTTATCATCACTGTACTTAATAATAGTAACTAATAATACTAATAACTAATAAAGACACACAGTTATCATCACTGTACTTAATAATAGTAACTAATAATAATAATAACTAATAAAGACACACAGTTATCATCACTGTACTTAATAATAGTAACTAATAATACTAATAACTAATAAAGACACAGTTATCATCACTGTACTTAATAATAGTAACTAATAATACTAATAACTAATAAAGACACAGTTATCATCACTGTACTTAATAATAGTAACTAATAATACTAATAACTAATAAAGACACACAGTTATCATCACTGTACTTAATAATAGTAACTAATAATACTAATAACTAATAAATACACACAGTTATCATCACTGTACTTAATAATAGTAACTAATAATACTAATAACTAATAAAGACACACAGTTATCATCACTGTACTTAATAATAGTAACTAATAATACTAATAACTAATAAAGACACACAGTTATCATCACTGTACTTAATAATAGTAACTAATAATACTAATAACTAATAAAGACACAGTAATCATCACTGTACTTAATAATAGTACTTAATAATACTAATAACTAATAAAGACACAGTTATCATCACTGTACTTAATAATAGTAACTAATAATACTAATAACTAATAAAGACACACAGTTATCATCACTGTACTTAATAATAGTAACTAATAATACTAATAACTAATAAAGACAGTTATCATCACTGTACTTAATAATAGTAACTAATAATACTAATAACTAATAAAGACACAGTTATCATCACTGTACTTAATAATAGTAACTAATAATACTAATAACTAATAAAGACACAGTTATCATCACTGTACTTAATAATAGTAACTAATAATAATAATAACTAATAAAGACACACAGTTATCATCACTGTACTTAATAATAGTAACTAATAATACTAATAACTAATAAATACACAGTTATCATCACTGTACTTAATAATAGTAACTAATAATACTAATAACTAATAAAGACACAGTTATCATCACTGTACTTAATAATAGTAACTAATAATACTAATAACTAATAAAGACACACAGTTATCATCACTGTACTTAATAATAGTAACTAATAATACTAATAACTAATAAAGACACACAGTTATCATCACTGTACTTAATAATAGTAACTAATAATACTAATAACTAATAAAGACACAGTAATCATCACTGTACTTAATAATAGTACTTAATAATACTAATAACTAATAAAGACACAGTTATCATCACTGTACTTAATAATAGTAACTAATAATACTAATAACTAATAAAGACACACAGTTATCATCACTGTACTTAATAATAGTAACTAATAATACTAATAACTAATAAAGACAGTTATCATCACTGTACTTAATAATAGTAACTAATAATACTAATAACTAATAAAGACACACAGTTATCATCACTGTACTTAATAATAGTAACTAATAATAATAACAACTAATAAAGACACAGTTATCATCACTGTACTTAATAATAGTAACTAATAATACTAATAACTAATAAAGACACAGTTATCATCACTGTACTTAATAATAGTAACTAATAATAATAATAACTAATAAAGACACACAGTTATCATCACTGTACTTAATAATAGTAACTAATAATACTAATAACTAATAAATACACAGTTATCATCACTGTACTTAATAATAGTAACTAATAATAATAACAACTAATAAAGACACAGTTATCATCACTGTACTTAATAATAGTAACTAATAATACTAATAACTAATAAAGACAGTTATCATCACTGTACTTAATAATAGTAACTAATAATACTAATAACTAATAAAGACACACAGTTATCATCACTGTACTTAATAATAGTAACTAATAATAATAATAACTAATAAAGACACACAGTTATCATCACTGTACTTAATAATAGTAACTAATAATAATAATAACTAATAAAGACACACAGTTATCATCACTGTACTTAATAATAGTAACTAATAATACTAATAACTAATAAAGACACAGTTATCATCACTGTACTTAATAATAGTAACTAATAATACTAATAACTAATAAAGACACACAGTTATCATCACTGTACTTAATAATAGTAACTAATAATACTAATAACTAATAAAGACACAGTTATCATCACTGTACTTAATAATAGTAACTAATAATACTAATAACTAATAAAGACACACAGTTATCATCACTGTACTTAATAATAGTAACTAATAATACTAATAACTAATAAAGACACACAGTTATCATCACTGTACTTAATAATAGTAACTAATAATACTAATAACTAATAAAGACATACAGTTATCATCACTGTACTTAATAATAGTAACTAATAATAATAATAACTAATAAATACACAGTTATCATCACTGTACTTAATAATAGTAACTAATAATACTAATAACTAATAAAGACACAGTTATCATCACTGTACTTAATAATAGTAACTAATAATACTAATAACTAATAAAGACACAGTTATCATCACTGTACTTAATAATAGTAACTAATAATACTAATAACTAATAAAGACACACAGTTATCATCACTGTACTTAATAATAGTAACTAATAATACTAATAACTAATAAAGACAGTTATCATCACTGTACTTAATAATAGTAACTAATAATACTAATAACTAATAAAGACAGTTATCATCACTGTACTTAATAATAGTAACTAATAATACTAATAACTAATAAAGACACAGTAATCATCACTGTACTTAACACACACACACACACACACACACACACACACACACACACACACACACACACACACATGCTGAAACACACACACACACACACACACACACACACATGCTGAAACACACACACACACACACACACATACACGTGTACCTTACCAACCAAGAGGGAACTTGTGTTTCTGGTCATTTTAAAAATACTAAAATGGGAGAAAATGTACTTTTATGGTCTTTAACCAGTATATTACTTCAAATGTGCTTTTTAATTTGTTTTAAAGAAATTGCCACGAGGGGACTTCTTTGAGTGATGTCTACCTATCAAAGAGGGGACATCTTTGAGTGATGTCTACCTATCAAAGAGGGGACTTCACTATAGTGGAGCTGCATGCACCTATTATTTCACTTTAACCACAAAAACTGTTTCTTTATAGTTAAACTTTAATGTTATTAGTATTTAGACATTTCTCTGTGATACCAATATTATAAAAATAATCATGGCAACTTTAAATGAGAATTATGTTTTAACTACAATCAGAAGTAAATTGTCTGCATGCACTTATATCACAGACTGCAGTATCAGCAACACGTTTACTTTATCTAATCTTTAATCATATACAACATTTTTACATTTTAAAGGTTGATCACAAGTGTACATTACGTGTAATTTTCTCCATGGGGAATTCATATTCTGCTGTGGACTTGTTGGTCATTTTCATGACCTGTTTAATGTTAAATTATGTATTTTAAAGAGTTCCCTTCATCCTGTGGATTACATTTCATTTTGTATTTGATCTTAATAACCCAGTCGTAGCCAGGTTTTGAATCATGCGTCGACTACACTTTTTTGTGGCTGTTTTGGCATCTTCAGGGCATTCATGTTAAATGAATTCATGAATATAGCAAGGTCAGATTAAACACTGATTTACTCTTTTTTTAATACGGATCATTTGCTGTGCTAATTTGCTTCTTATTAATCCATAATTGCATATCGATGTTGCTTCTGTCAGTCTTAACAGTACAAGAGGGGACCTACTAGTCAACTCTAAAGTGTGTATTGTATAAATGCTCTGGACAACACACATTATGTGGATACAATCTTGCATTGCTGGAATCTATCTTGCAGAAAAAACATATTATATATTGATGTGAATCATATAATTGTCAGAAATGTTTCCTTAACATGTAGAGTTTAAATGAAATAGGAGTTAACATTCTAATGACGGAGTTTTTATTTAATTTATTCATTATTTGTCAGTGTCAATGGATAAAGACTGGGTATGCATGCACACAGACATGCATGCAGTTACCAGCAGTCTGCAAGCATTCTTACCTATTTAAAAATGTCTGCGTGCAGATAAACAATTCAATAAAGGTTCTCTGGCAAATTATTTGTTTCTATCCGCAGAGACAGAGCAGTATCATTATACCATTACCTATTCAAATCTGCTTTAACCTCTAAAGTCAGTCATGTGTTTTCTTTCTTTCTTACTGTTATGATGTCATAGATGTTGTTGTTATTATAAATGCTTTTATTGTTTCTGTTTTTACCATGTAAAGTGTCTTTGAGTGCCTTTTAAAGCGCTATATAAATAAGATGTATTATTATTATTCAGTGAGGCTGTTTGTTATCTGATATCAGCCTCATTGGGTACATCCCAAGTCTCTTAAATGCATCCTCGTTTTCCTCACTTGCGTCCTTTCCTTGCGTCTTAGTCCCTCCCACCAGGGATGCATGGAGAGATGCAAGGACACCATGTGAGGAGAGAGGAAACGAGGAAATATGTTTTAAGAGACACGAGACGTCCTTTCCTCTGTAGCGTCACGTGAAGCGACGTCTGTTTCTGATGACGGAGGATCAGCTGATCAGCTGTCAGTCGGCTTTAACAGCTGGAGAGACTTTTGATGAGTTTGTGTCTGTTCACATGATCACTGTACTTAATAATAGAAACTAATAATAATAACTAATAAAGACACACAGTCATCATCACTGTACTTAATAATAGTAACTAATAATACTAATAACTAATAAAGACACACAGTTATCATCACTGTACTTAATAATAGAAACTAATAATAATAACTAATAAAGACACAGTTATCATCACTGTACTTAATAATTTCCACTACACATCTTTTTAAACGGGGTTGCAGACTTGATACGGCCACTCTCAGTTCATGCTCAATGTTGAGCTTAGATCTGTATGTTGTTTTGAGAGGCAGCAGCAGAAGAGCCGATCTCACAGAGGTAGGATGTGGCGAAGGGAAGCTACACATGTGAGTCGCCAAGAATCCTGGCCGTCGCGCATGCGCAAGCGTAACCTGTTAACGGCGTAACGTAAACATTTACACGAACAGGCATTTCGCCATGTATTTATTAATGACTTAGTTTTATGTCCGTGTATTTTGTACTTTTGTAATATGTGAAGTTCTCAATAAAGTTCTTGAAATAAAAAAATCTGCATTTCCCCCTGCGCCCCACCTGTAATACCACTGCGGCCCACTAGAGGGGCGCGCTGCACAGTTTGAGAAATACTGGACTACTGGAACAAAGAAATGAACTCACTCTCCTTCCACCTTAGCTAGGCTAACGTTAGCATATAGCAGACACCTGTAACGCCTGGAAGGGTGTAGCCAATCGGAGGCAGAGTAAGGGGCGGGTCTTCCCACAAGGCATTGTGGGTCGATGCACCCAGCGAGTCATGATAGTCTTTCCCATCAAAAACATGTCAAAGAAACAAGACAGCAGTCATTTTGTTCATGTTGTCAGTGGATTCATTGAGACTTTGTGGTGAGTAACAGACAGATTACATCCTACAGAGCACATAGAAGTAACACAACCAGACTGAGAGACAAAGGTTTAGTGTAGAACCTGTGCTATGGGCGGGAAGCTAGTGGCCTCTGTGACCCACTTCTGCATCCTGTCCCCTCCATTTACTGCCTGGTAATAATCAAAATAATATGTTGTTATAATAAGTAGTAGTTAGCAGCATCGTGTTCCAGCCTTTGGTGGGGAAACACTCGAGACCCCTCACGGATGCAGCGAGCATAAATCACTCTTAAGGTTGTAAAAGGAGGAAGTGTTTAGGAGAGGAGACAAGGACAGGTTTAAAGAGTCTAAGCAATTGTCACAACAAATATTACCCTTTAATCTACTCTTCTGTGATTGGCTGAAAAGAAAGGAGACGTCGAATAAACATTCTTGTTTTTAAATGCAGGTTCAACTGTCTGAATATAAATGTAACAACATCCACATAAGTTTTGATGAAAATTGCAAATACATTTAAAAACAAATGTGTATTTTTTTTACATTTCCTTCAAACAACAAATATGTGTCTATTTCTCCAGGACTCCAGGCTGAAGGAGATCACACATCAACAGGTAAATAGAGAAAGAAAAGAGAAAGAAAGAACCAATGAAGCAGAATCAGCAGTCAAGTTTTAGTTTGATATTTTATTAATTAAATGTATTTCTTTACTGACGACTCTCTTGTTTCTGTTCAGAATCTGTCAGGTTGGTGGGAGGAGACAGTCGCTGTGCAGGAACACTGGAGGTGAAACATCAAGGAGACTGGAGACCAGTATATGACTATCTCTGGACCCTGAAGTTAGCAGCTGTTGTCTGTAGAGATCTGGACTGTGGCTCTGCTGTTTCTACCAGACGGAGAGAGGAGTCCTCAAGGAGATCTGTGTGGTGGATCGACTCTTACTGTGTTCACTCTGGATCTGCTCTGAAGGATTGTTTAACATCATATTCCTCTTCCTTCATCGTGGATCTCACCTGCTCAGGTAAGCCCATCAGTGACATCATCTATGACAGTGATGTATCCAGGTTGACACATGCAGCAGCTAGAATGTCAGCAGACTTGTCTGATGAGCTGCTGCCTCAGTAAATCAGGTGCTGAATGCACCAAGATATCTTGATATGAAACCTCCATGTCTGCTGCTTCAGGAGTCCTCTGGGCCGACCACCAACCAGCCTGAGAGGACTCCTCCTTCAGCTCCACAGCTTTCTTATTCACTGGTTTCCACCAGCAGCTTCTTTGGTTTCCACCATAACAGGCACCAATGACCTACTGGACACAACTTAGAGCAGCTCAGCCGGGGGATCGTCAGCCCCATCTCTTTTACATTTTAGGGATCATTTTATAAACACATTTATTTTTGACAAATGTTTTTTATTGTCTTTTCCACAATACACAGACACAAACAAAAAGCAGGACAAGGCACATCAAAAGGTACACAGGCACGTGAAGACATTTTAAATAAAGATATCAAGATATCATTGGCATGTTTTGTTGTTGGGCGTTACTGACTGTTTCTCAGCAAAAACAAGAATAAAAACAACAGTAGAGGGTGACAGATATGTACATGCACAGATAGATATATAGTGTACCCCACAAATAGAATGCTCCCACATTCCCTAGTGTGATCAGTGAGAGAAGAAAGAAGAAAGAAAAAAAAAACAGGGAAGGGAAACAAAAAAGAAGAAAGGGAAACGGTAGACTACAGGGTTGCAACTAAATCTTCCCCCTCCAGAAACTTCATAAATGATCCCCAAATCTTTACAAAGATATTATATTTCCCTTTAACTACATATGTAAGTTTCTCTAGGGCAAGGCACTGAATCAGTCCCTCTATCCAGTTTCGTTTGCTCGGCCTGTGAACAGATTTCCAAGCCATTGCAATTTTATGTTTAGCTTCAAGAAGACAAAATATAACCATCTTCTTTTTGCTATTGTTAAGTGTACAGTTAGCTGGGAAACACCCAAAAAGACAGAGTTTTGGACATAATGGAAGTTGTTCGTTGATACAAATAGATACAATTGTAATAATCTCTTTCCAGAAATCTTGAATGAGGGTGCATTCCCAGAGGCAATGAGACAGGCTACCTTTATGTATACCACATTTAACACAAGCATCCGGTGTATCGGGGTACATGCGATGCAGTAACTCTGGAGTAATGTATGTTCTCATCACCCATTTATACTGGAGAAGCTTGAACCTTGAGTTTATTGTTTGGACTTGACCCTGTAGACACATGTCCTGCCACTCTTCTACAGTGATTTCTTCATTTAGGTCTGAACACCATGCTGTCCTTTTGTCATCTGAGGATTCTTTTGCTGCAGCTATGATAGTCTGATAAAACTTTGAGATCAGTCCAGCTGATCCATACTGGTTTAAAGCTATCTTTTCTAAAGAATTTAGAGGGGCGAGATTTACAGAGTTCTGTGTCTTTGTTATGAAGCTTCTTATCTGGAGATACTTGAAAACATGTTTTGTAGCTGTGCTAAACGTTTGCTTGATCTCATTAAAACTTAAAAGAGTACGAGTATCACAATCATACAAATCTGAAATCTTTCCGATACCTCTGTCTGCCCATAACTTAAAACCAGGGTCGTTAGTACCGGGCGTAAAGTTTCTGTTCCCCCAGATAGGTGAATATTGGGATAGAGGAGTTTTTTCCCCGAGATAACTTAACACCTCATGCCATACTGTCAGCGTATTTTTAAATTTCGCAAATACTCCAGCTCATCTAACAGTTAGCACAACATGATGAACCCAGTAGCACTAATCCGTCTCTGAGCTTCTGTGCACCGTTTTGTAATGCAGCTCCAAAGTGCTCTACTGTGGTAAGACCACGCTCACATTGTAGACAAGACAGACGCTGTTTGAATCTCAGTGAACATGAAGAGAATCCTCCTCCAGTCTGACTAAATATGTTAACTTTATCATCTTTTGATATTTGTGTTTTGAGCTAACTTAGCCAGCTGGTTATTGATTATTATTATTATAATTATTATTGACTTATTGTATTATTTAATGAATCTCTGAATTGTTGTTTCATGACATCTTGTTATTTAGTGTCTGGTGTCTTCTCTCTCTCTCTTTCATCTTCTCTCATCTCTCCAGACTCTGTCAGGCTGGTGAATGGGACTAGTCTGTGCTCAGGCAGACTGGAGGTGAAGTCTAACCAGTCTAACCAGTCTAACCAGTCTAACCAGTGGTGGTCCTCAGTGTGTGAAGATGACTTTGACCAGCAGGATGCAGAGGTGGTCTGTAGGGAGCTTGGCTGTGGGGCTCCTTCAGTCCTCCAGGGGGCGCTCTATGGAGAAGTGGAGGCTCCAATGTGGACCAAAGAGTTCCAGTGTGGAGGCAATGAGTCTGCTCTCCTGGACTGTAGAAGCTCAGGCTCAGATAGAAACACCTGCTCACCTGGCAAAGCTGTTGGACTCACCTGCTCAGGTAGAAGAGGAGCTGCAGCTTTGATCTGGTTCATTTCTGTTCTACTGAAACTCACTTTGTTCTTTACTGACGACTCTCTTGTTTCTGTTCAGAACCTGTCAGGTTGGTGGGAGGAGACAGTCGCTGTGCAGGAACACTGGAGGTGAAACATCAAGGAGACTGGAGACCAGTAGAAGACTCTTACTGGACCCTGAAGGAAGCAGCTGTTGTCTGTAGAGATCTGGACTGTGGCTCTGCTGTTTCTACCAGACGGAGAGAGGAGTCCTCATGGAGATCTGTGTGGTGGATCAGGTCTCTCTGTGTTCACTCTGGATCTGCTCTGAGAGAGTGTTTAACATCACATTCCTCTTCCTCCATCGTGGATCTCACCTGCTCACGGTAAGCCCATCAGTGGCATCATCTATGTAGCACCCCAACACTCTACAGAGAGTAGAACCTAAGTTACCCTTTAAACTGGAATGATGGGGTGTTTGGGTTCGGTATCCTAAGGAGCTACCACCAAGGTTTAACTGATTTGGGTGAAATTTATATTATTTATATTACGACTCTTAATAAACTTCATTAAACTGTCAAACTTAACAAAACAGATTCTAAACACTTAGACCACACTCTTATTTAAATAAATGACCAACAGACAAACTTTTGGATGAATATGAAATAAAGGTTTTTTTTACAATGTTCAAATAATATTAACCCTTTCAGGGGACAAGAGACCTAAACACCAATAACACAAGTTTGATAAACCTTTAACATCAATATTACTTTAATAAATATATGA
>JAVDOI010000416.1:45000-50186 GCA_032191485.1 Leptoclinus maculatus
CAGCACCTGGTGCTGCTGAAGTGAGGACCATGTTTCTCTCATCAGGTTCAAGCACATCTTCTGAGGTGTGGATACTTGTGTTCCATCAGTACGTCCCATAACTCTTCATTCATGCCAGGTGTTTCCACTTGATTTGATCTCAATGTAAATGTGCAGTGAGAGAATCTCTTTCTCAGCAGCAAAGCTGTCCAGGTGGAACACTGATACTATTGAGCTCTCAGTGAAGCTCTTCTGATGTTCTCATGTTGCTCTCATAGATGTCAAGCTGCACAATGTCTTGTCCTGATGTTTCACTTCTGTCTGCATGTGAGGAACGTTCACAGCGTTAAAGCCTACTTGACAGCAGTCGTGTCTTTTAAACGTGTTTCCTTCATGATCCTGGTTGATGACATGTTCCTCATAATCCTGCAGCTCTAAATCAGCTTCTTGAACAGTGAGGGAGATCAGTCACAAACACTGAATCCTAAAGCCACTGGTAGTCCTCTAGCTGTGCATCTTCTGCATGTAATGAAAGATCAGAAAGTCTCACTGAATGTCAACTACAATGTTCCTCTGCTCAGCCATCTTACATCAGTGCGTGCAGCAGCTAGGTCTCTGTGTCAAAGCCCCTTCTCCTCCAAGTGATTCCATAATAACCGTTCTGTAGAGTCCCTGGTCCAACACAACTCACAATCTTCAAGGCTAACAACCCTCCCTCTCTTCATGTTGAACATCTTCCACCACAACTGCTGCTGGCTGAATTCTACATGATAATACAGGAAGTAGAGGAAAACTCTCTCTGTTATGTAACCGCGCGGTGCCGCCGCACGTTCTTTATGAATAAATGAACAAGAGAGGCTCCTGTTGGAAACGAACAGACGTGAACGAGGATCCCCTCAGAAGTGTATGCGCCGACTGAGAGGACCTCGCAGGCGACGGACAGACCCGAACTGCCGCCGGGGTGACCACGGATCCACGGGGCTCGTGTCCCGATGTTCCGGTCGTCCCCCTGTGAGCGCCCCTTAGTGCAGGAAAAGGACTGCGAGAAGGGGGAGAGATGCGGAGGACCAGTGCTCTCTCTATATGACTCACTCACCTGGCCTGAGGGAGAATGGCTGAAAAGGAGACAGTTTCGTCCCTGCACACTCTCCGAAATTACCTCAAAAGCCTCCGCTAAGAGAAACCTATACGGTAGCCAATCTTAGATAATAATACATCACCAACCGAATAGCAACCAGTAGCGCGCTTGCCTGTGTTGTCTTGATCACAAACATTGAGTTACTGTTTTGTTTAGTATTTTGCTCGAATAGTCGTCGGTTTTAACGTCTTTATTAATTCTGTAAGTTTAAAATATTTGTATACCCCTGCCAGAGCCCAACAGAATATAAAGCTCTTTCAAACATTATGAAGCGGGCTTTCCCCGGTCTTCTCTTAACTATAGAAACGGATGTTAGTATATGTAGGTGTGTGTGCAGTAGTTGCATCAGTCGTGTGCCGTGCTGGAAGTCCTTCAACTTACCACAGGGGCTGGGTGATCTCCCCCCCGGAGGAGACCCCTTCTGTCCGTCGTCTTCCCAGAAGAGAGGTTGAAAAGGAGTCGGCCGAAAAGTTCAATATCAATTATTTTATTTTCGTCCAATTCAAAGTACACCGTTTGGTTCTAATACAGAGAAAAATTATCAATTAAATGACTTAAAGAACAAAATGGAAAAATAATTCAAAAACCCTGAACTCAGTGAGCAAGCTGTTATTTAAAAAGTCCGGAGATTCTAAGAAATAAGTTTGAACCCCACGAGGTAAAGACCCTGGTGGACTTCTCCCTAATGCACCCCGATCTTCTAAAACCGAGAATATTTTACTCTAGATCTACCGGGGGTGTTTTCACTTGGAGGCTCACATGGCTTGGTAACCCCCCGTGAGTTTAGTCATACATTGATAGACCTGTTGTTTGGTTACCCAAAGACCTCTACTGATACTCAGGACATAGGAACACGCCATGCTCACTGGTTAATAATTATACTCTGACCCAGATACCTCCTCGTATGATTTCAACAGGTTACAGGGATACATGGTAATACATCAAACAATAAAAGATTTTAACACATGATACACCATTGTGCCCAGCGTATGTTAATAACTGAGTGATACTCATATATACGTACTCTTCTGCATTAAAGCGTCCATGTCCCTTACGGGACAAGAATACGGACGCGGCTCAAGGCCTTAACAAAAAGCCTTAAAGTTAAAGGTGACTTACATAACAAGTTACAATTTAAAAGTGTGTGTGTGTGAAGGCATGTGCAGTGACGCATGGCCAAGGTGACCTGGCAGACATTAAATGCGACACGCAGGCTCAAGGCCTGTGAGAAGGGTTAGGAAGGTTCAGGTCCGAGACTGTTACATATTACCTAGACAGTACCTGTCCTTACTTAACCACGAGGTCCCCTGGAAAGTCCCTGCACATGAGTGTGTGTGTGTGTGTTTATTGAGTGTGTGTGTCAGTCTATGTCGTAACTGCACATCCGTGCAGCAGCGCCGTCTTACAAGAGACACAGAGCCCTATGCTCTTTCAGTTACTTTTTTGTTTTACTGTATTTTTCATTCATTGTTTTTGCTGAAGCAGCAATATGGTGCCGTTAACACCTAATAACCAGGGCCTTCCGTGCAGAAGAATCCACAATTTCGCAAATCTCCAGCTCATCTAACAGTTAGCACAACATGATTGAACCCAAGTAGCACTAATCCGTCTCGTGAGCTTTCTTGTGCACCGGTATGGTAATGCAGCTCCACAGTGCTCCTACTGTGGTAAGACCACGCTCACATTGTAGACAAGACAGACGCTGTTTGAATCTACGTGAACATGAAGAGATCCTCCTCCAGTCTGACTAAATATGTTAACTTTATGATCTTTTGATATTTGGTGTTTTGAGCTAACTTAGCCAGCGGTTATTGATTATTATATTATGTAATTATATTGACTATTGTATATTTAAATGAATCTCATGAATTGTTGTTTCATGACATCTTGTTATTTAGTGTCTGGTGTCTTCTCTCTCTCTCTTTCATCTTCTCTCATTCTCTCAGACTCATGTCAGGCCTGTGAATGGGACTAGTCCTGTGCTCAGGGCAGACTGGAGGTGAAGTCCTAAAACCAGTCCTAAACAGTCCTAACCAGTCCTAACCAAGTGGTGGTCCTCAGTGTGTGAAGATGACTTTGACCAGCAGGATGCAGAGGTGGTCCTGTAGGGAGCTTGGCTGTGGGGCTCCTTCAGTCCTCCAGGGGGCGCTCTATGGAGAAGTGGAGGCCTCCAATGTGGACCAAAGAGTTCCAGTGTGAGGCAATGAGTCCTGCTCTCCTCCTGGGACTGTAGAAGCTCAGGCTCAGATAGTAAACACCTGCTCACCTGCAAAGCTGTTGGACTCACACTGCTCAGGTAGAAGAGGAGCTGCAGCTTTGATCTGGTTCATTTCTGTCTACTTGAATAACTCACTTTGTTCTTTACTGACGACTCTCTTGTTCTGTTCAGAACCTGTCCAGTTTGGTGGAGGAGACAGTCGCTGTGCAGGTAACTACTGGAGGTGAAACTTGAAGGGAGACTAGGAGACCAGTATATGACTATGACTGGACCCTGAAGAAAGCAGCTGTTTGTCGTGATAGAGATCTGGACTGTGGCTCTGCTGTTTCTATCAGACGGAGAAAATAGGTCCATCAAGGAGATCTGTGTGGTGGATCTACCCTCTCTTGTGTTCACGTCTGGATCTGCTCTGAGAGATGTTTTAAGGTCACATTCCTCTCCTGCATCATGGTTCCTCACCTGCTCAGGTAAGCCCACAGTGACAGTCATCTAGGTAGCACCCCAACACTCTACAGAGAGTAGGCTAAGTTACCCTTTAAACTGAATGATGGGGTGTTTGGGTTCGGTAACCTAATGGGAGCGACACCAAGGTTTACCTGATTTGGGTGGAAATCTATATATTTATATTACGCTCATAATAAACTTAATAAACTGTCAACTTTAACAATAGATCTAACACTTAGACCACACTCTATTTAAATAATGACCACAGACAACTTTTGTGATGAAATAAAAATAAAGGTTTACTGACTGCTTTTTACAATTTCAAATAATATTAACCCTTTCAGGGGACAGAGACCTAAACACAATAACACAGGTTAGAAAGGATTAAGAAGTATGTGCAGCGCATGTCCACAGCTAAGAGTTTTACATGACCTAAGCTCAACATTCCAGGCTGTCTACCCTCAAACATGTCCTCTGCATTCCTCCCGTTCTCTCTCTCTCTCTCTGAGATGGGGTGGACAGCGTGGTGAGTTTTGTTAATGTTTGGTTATTTTTTCTCAAACTTTTCTCAATCTTTCCTTCATAGTTTCACTGTGGTGATTGAGTTGTGGTGTTTAAGGGTATGTTTTCGGTGTGTATTTTGGTGTTTTGGCGGACAGAGACCGTGTTTCTTGTCGAACATGGCGTCCTCTGAGACGCCGTCCATGTCTTTGAGGCATGGAGTTCGGGTTCAAGCCCGACCCGTGTGTCCCGGTAAAGGCTAGGGGGCGGTATGGTGTGGGGGAGACCGTGTGGGACACGCTAACCCTGTCCTATGCCTCCAGGATGAACAGAGGTGTGCTGGTGTTTCTGAAAGAGGGAGCGTTTTGTGGCGGAGTTAATATTCGAGCGGGCGTCTCTCTGAACGGCGTGTATCTGCAGGTTCCCACGCTCGCAGTGCCTCTCCACCCGGGTCACCGTCTCGGTGTTCCCCGTCATCCCCACCAGCTGTTGGAGCGAGTGCTGCAGCGCTTCGGGAAGCTGGTGAGGAGCTCAGGACTGAGTCTGGGTTGTAAGAGTGATGAACTGAAACATGTCAGTCCTTCAGGAGACAGGGGCGTATGTGTCCTTACCTGTCCTTCCACAGTCGCTGTGAGGTCTCCTTTAGGGTGAAACACGGGGAGGGACACTACATGGTGTACGCTTATGCACAGAGTAGGCATCAGGTGCTTTGAGTGTGGGGATGTTGGGCACAAGCGGACCGCTTGTCCTCGCAGGCCGGCCGAAGGGCACCCCGAGCCGGGGGCCGTACCGGCGGAGGAGCTCTGATCCACACCGGGACTCCGCTAAACAACGAGCCCGGGCGGAGGTCGCTGCTCCGCGGGGGGGCGATGACCCGCCGACACCGTGGCCGAGGCCCGAGGAGGG
>JAVDOI010000417.1:0-49447 GCA_032191485.1 Leptoclinus maculatus
ATTCTCGATTTGTACTACCAAGTGTACGAAACTCGGGGAGGGCCAGGGATGGGTTTTAACCCAGGGAGGGGGCTTAAGAGTGGGGGCACGGGACCCCCTGGAGCACGGGGGCACAGGGGCATGTTGCGGAGGTGTTTCTGCGGGGTTGGGGTGGGGGGTGTCCGGGTAAGTGTATGTTCAAGTGTTGGCTGGTGGAGGAGTGTGGAGGGAGGCTGATTTTCTTAATTCTGACCCCAGTTAGGGTGCTGGAAGGTGCTGGGAGGTGCTGGGAGGTCCAGGGGGTGGTTGTGGAGGTAGTTTACCCGGGGAAAGTACCTGTTTTGTGGGTAATTAAAGTGACTTTGGTGATTTGGGTCATTTTTTGGTACTTCTAATATTGAGCTTTCCAGGTGTTTGTGAGGTGCATCGATACTTCCGGATGACTTTTAGCCTGGGACTGCACTCGTTTCCCGGGTAGGTGTCCCTGAGTGTAGGTGGGGGGTTATTTTCTTCATTTTAACCATTTTGCCCATTTTTAGTGAATTTAATGGGTTTTTTGCGAGGTGTTGTAATTTTTTACCGGTACTTCCCGGATGAATTTTATCCAGCCACTGCACATGCATCACGGGGAGGTGGTCCTGAATATTCCTGTATGGTTCTTTTATTCATTTTAACCATTTTGACCATTTTTAGTGAATTTAATGTGTTTTTTGCGAGGTGTTTGTATTTTTTACCGGTACTTCCCGGATGAATTTTATCCAGCCACTGCACATGCATCACGGGGAGGTGGTCTTGAATTTTCCTGGTTAGTTATTTTATTCATTTTAAGCGTTTTAACAATTTTTATAATTTTTCCAAGTTTTGGCCTCAGTGCTGTTTGTACTCTGACATATTTTCACAAATTCTCGATTTGTACTACCAAGTGTACGAAACTCGGGGAGGGCCAGGGATGGGTTTTAACCCAGGGAGGGGGCTTAAGAGTGGGGGCACGGGACCCCCTGGAGCACGGGGGCACAGGGGCATGTTGCGGAGGTGTTTCTGCGGGGTTGGGGTGGGGGGTGTCCGGGTAAGTGTATGTTCAAGTGTTGGCTGGTGGAGGAGTGTGGAGGGAGGCTGATTTTCTTAATTCTGACCCCAGTTAGGGTGCTGGAAGGTGCTGGGAGGTGCTGGGAGGTCCAGGGGGTGGTTGTGGAGGTAGTTTACCCGGGGAAAGTACCTGTTTTGTGGGTAATTAAAGTGACTTTGGTGATTTGGGTCATTTTTTGGTACTTCTAATATTGAGCTTTCCAGGTGTTTGTGAGGTGCATCGATACTTCCCGGATGACTTTTAGCCTGGGACTGCACTCGTTTCCCGGGTAGGTGTCCCTGAGTGTAGGTGGGGGGTTATTTTCTTCATTTTAACCATTTTGCCCATTTTTAGTGAATTTAATGGGTTTTTTGCGAGGTGTTGTAATTTTTTACCGGTACTTCCCGGATGAATTTTATCCAGCCACTGCACATGCATCACGGGGAGGTGGTCCTGAATATTCCTGTATGGTTCTTTTATTCATTTTAACCATTTTGACCATTTTTAGTGAATTTAATGTGTTTTTTGCGAGGTGTTTGTATTTTTTACCGGTACTTCCCGGATGAATTTTATCCAGCCACTGCACATGCATCACGGGGAGGTGGTCTTGAATTTTCCTGGTTAGTTATTTTATTCATTTTAAGCGTTTTAACAATTTTTATAATTTTTCCAAGTTTTGGCCTCAGTGCTGTTTGTACTCTGACATATTTTCACAAATTCTCGATTTGTACTACCAAGTGTACGAAACTCGGGGAGGGCCAGGGATGGGTTTTAACCCAGGGAGGGGGCTTAAGAGTGGGGGCACGGGACCCCCTGGAGCACGGGGGCACAGGGGCATGTTGCGGAGGTGTTTCTGCGGGGTTGGGGGTGGGGGGTGTCCGGGTAAGTGTATGTTCAAGTGTTGGCTGGTGGAGGAGTGTGGAGGGAGGCTGATTTTCTTAATTCTGACCCCAGTTAGGGTGCTGGAAGGTGCTGGGAGGTGCTGGGAGGTCCAGGGGGTGGTTGTGGAGGTAGTTTACCCGGGGAAAGTACCTGTTTTGTGGGTAATTAAAGTGACTTTGGTGATTTGGGTCATTTTTTGGTACTTCTAATATTGAGCTTTCCAGGTGTTTGTGAGGTGCATCGATACTTCCCGGATGACTTTTAGCCTGGGACTGCACTCGTTTCCCGGGTAGGTGTCCCTGAGTGTAGGTGGGGGGTTATTTTCTTCATTTTAACCATTTTGCCCATTTTTAGTGAATTTAATGGGTTTTTTGCGAGGTGTTGTAATTTTTTACCGGTACTTCCCGGATGAATTTTATCCAGCCACTGCACATGCATCACGGGGAGGTGGTCCTGAATATTCCTGTATGGTTCTTTTATTCATTTTAACCATTTTGACCATTTTTAGTGAATTTAATGTGTTTTTTGCGAGGTGTTTGTATTTTTTACCGGTACTTCCCGGATGAATTTTATCCAGCCACTGCACATGCATCACGGGGAGGTGGTCTTGAATTTTCCTGGTTAGTTATTTTATTCATTTTAAGCGTTTTAACAATTTTTATAATTTTTCCAAGTTTTGGCCTCAGTGCTGTTTGTACTCTGACATATTTTCACAAATTCTCGATTTGTACTACCAAGTGTACGAAACTCGGGGAGGGCCAGGGATGGGTTTTAACCCAGGGAGGGGGCTTAAGAGTGGGGGCACGGGACCCCCTGGAGCACGGGGGCACAGGGGCATGTTGCGGAGGTGTTTCTGCGGGGTTGGGGTGGGGGGTGTCCGGGTAAGTGTATGTTCAAGTGTTGGCTGGTGGAGGAGTGTGGAGGGAGGCTGATTTTCTTAATTCTGACCCCAGTTAGGGTGCTGGAAGGTGCTGGGAGGTGCTGGGAGGTCCAGGGGGTGGTTGTGGAGGTAGTTTACCCGGGGAAAGTACCTGTTTTGTGGGTAATTAAAGTGACTTTGGTGATTTGGGTCATTTTTTGGTACTTCTAATATTGAGCTTTCCAGGTGTTTGTGAGGTGCATCGATACTTCCCGGATGACTTTTAGCCTGGGACTGCACTCGTTTCCCGGGTAGGTGTCCCTGAGTGTAGGTGGGGGGTTATTTTCTTCATTTTAACCATTTTGCCCATTTTTAGTGAATTTAATGGGTTTTTTGCGAGGTGTTGTAATTTTTTACCGGTACTTCCCGGATGAATTTTATCCAGCCACTGCACATGCATCACGGGGAGGTGGTCCTGAATATTCCTGTATGGTTCTTTTATTCATTTTAACCATTTTGACCATTTTTAGTGAATTTAATGTGTTTTTTGCGAGGTGTTTGTATTTTTTACCGGTACTTCCCGGATGAATTTTATCCAGCCACTGCACATGCATCACGGGGAGGTGGTCTTGAATTTTCCTGGTTAGTTATTTTATTCATTTTAAGCGTTTTAACAATTTTTATAATTTTTCCAAGTTTTGGCCTCAGTGCTGTTTGTACTCTGACATATTTTCACAAATTCTCGATTTGTACTACCAAGTGTACGAAACTCGGGGAGGGCCAGGGATGGGTTTTAACCCAGGGAGGGGGCTTAAGAGTGGGGGCACGGGACCCCCTGGAGCACGGGGGCACAGGGGCATGTTGCGGAGGTGTTTCTGCGGGGTTGGGGTGGGGGGTGTCCGGGTAAGTGTATGTTCAAGTGTTGGCTGGTGGAGGAGTGTGGAGGGAGGCTGATTTTCTTAATTCTGACCCCAGTTAGGGTGCTGGAAGGTGCTGGGAGGTGCTGGGAGGTCCAGGGGGTGGTTGTGGAGGTAGTTTACCCGGGGAAAGTACCTGTTTTGTGGGTAATTAAAGTGACTTTGGTGATTTGGGTCATTTTTTGGTACTTCTAATATTGAGCTTTCCAGGTGTTTGTGAGGTGCATCGATACTTCCCGGATGACTTTTAGCCTGGGACTGCACTCGTTTCCCGGGTAGGTGTCCCTGAGTGTAGGTGGGGGGTTATTTTCTTCATTTTAACCATTTTGCCCATTTTTAGTGAATTTAATGGGTTTTTTGCGAGGTGTTGTAATTTTTTACCGGTACTTCCCGGATGAATTTTATCCAGCCACTGCACATGCATCACGGGGAGGTGGTCCTGAATATTCCTGTATGGTTCTTTTATTCATTTTAACCATTTTGACCATTTTTAGTGAATTTAATGTGTTTTTTGCGAGGTGTTTGTATTTTTTACCGGTACTTCCCGGATGAATTTTATCCAGCCACTGCACATGCATCACGGGGAGGTGGTCTTGAATTTTCCTGGTTAGTTATTTTATTCATTTTAAGCGTTTTAACAATTTTTATAATTTTTCCAAGTTTTGGCCTCAGTGCTGTTTGTACTCTGACATATTTTCACAAATTCTCGATTTGTACTACCAAGTGTACGAAACTCGGGGAGGGCCAGGGATGGGTTTTAACCCAGGGAGGGGGCTTAAGAGTGGGGGCACGGGACCCCCTGGAGCACGGGGGCACAGGGGCATGTTGCGGAGGTGTTTCTGCGGGGTTGGGGTGGGGGGTGTCCGGGTAAGTGTATGTTCAAGTGTTGGCTGGTGGAGGAGTGTGGAGGGAGGCTGATTTTCTTAATTCTGACCCCAGTTAGGGTGCTGGAAGGTGCTGGGAGGTGCTGGGAGGTCCAGGGGGTGGTTGTGGAGGTAGTTTACCCGGGGAAAGTACCTGTTTTGTGGGTAATTAAAGTGACTTTGGTGATTTGGGTCATTTTTTGGTACTTCTAATATTGAGCTTTCCAGGTGTTTGTGAGGTGCATCGATACTTCCCGGATGACTTTTAGCCTGGGACTGCACTCGTTTCCCGGGTAGGTGTCCCTGAGTGTAGGTGGGGGGTTATTTTCTTCATTTTAACCATTTTGCCCATTTTTAGTGAATTTAATGGGTTTTTTGCGAGGTGTTGTAATTTTTTACCGGTACTTCCCGGATGAATTTTATCCAGCCACTGCACATGCATCACGGGGAGGTGGTCCTGAATATTCCTGTATGGTTCTTTTATTCATTTTAACCATTTTGACCATTTTTAGTGAATTTAATGTGTTTTTTGCGAGGTGTTTGTATTTTTTACCGGTACTTCCCGGATGAATTTTATCCAGCCACTGCACATGCATCACGGGGAGGTGGTCTTGAATTTTCCTGGTTAGTTATTTTATTCATTTTAAGCGTTTTAACAATTTTTATAATTTTTCCAAGTTTTGGCCTCAGTGCTGTTTGTACTCTGACATATTTTCACAAATTCTCGATTTGTACTACCAAGTGTACGAAACTCGGGGAGGGCCAGGGATGGGTTTTAACCCAGGGAGGGGGCTTAAGAGTGGGGGCACGGGACCCCCTGGAGCACGGGGGCACAGGGGCATGTTGCGGAGGTGTTTCTGCGGGGTTGGGGTGGGGGGTGTCCGGGTAAGTGTATGTTCAAGTGTTGGCTGGTGGAGGAGTGTGGAGGGAGGCTGATTTTCTTAATTCTGACCCCAGTTAGGGTGCTGGAAGGTGCTGGGAGGTGCTGGGAGGTCCAGGGGGTGGTTGTGGAGGTAGTTTACCCGGGGAAAGTACCTGTTTTGTGGGTAATTAAAGTGACTTTGGTGATTTGGGTCATTTTTTGGTACTTCTAATATTGAGCTTTCCAGGTGTTTGTGAGGTGCATCGATACTTCCCGGATGACTTTTAGCCTGGGACTGCACTCGTTTCCCGGGTAGGTGTCCCTGAGTGTAGGTGGGGGGTTATTTTCTTCATTTTAACCATTTTGCCCATTTTTAGTGAATTTAATGGGTTTTTTGCGAGGTGTTGTAATTTTTTACCGGTACTTCCCGGATGAATTTTATCCAGCCACTGCACATGCATCACGGGGAGGTGGTCCTGAATATTCCTGTATGGTTCTTTTATTCATTTTAACCATTTTGACCATTTTTAGTGAATTTAATGTGTTTTTTGCGAGGTGTTTGTATTTTTTACCGGTACTTCCCGGATGAATTTTATCCAGCCACTGCACATGCATCACGGGGAGGTGGTCTTGAATTTTCCTGGTTAGTTATTTTATTCATTTTAAGCGTTTTAACAATTTTTATAATTTTTCCAAGTTTTGGCCTCAGTGCTGTTTGTACTCTGACATATTTTCACAAATTCTCGATTTGTACTACCAAGTGTACGAAACTCGGGGAGGGCCAGGGATGGGTTTTAACCCAGGGAGGGGGCTTAAGAGTGGGGGCACGGGACCCCCTGGAGCACGGGGGCACAGGGGCATGTTGCGGAGGTGTTTCTGCGGGGTTGGGGTGGGGGTGTCCGGGTAAGTGTATGTTCAAGTGTTGGCTGGTGGAGGAGTGTGGAGGGAGGCTGATTTTCTTAATTCTGACCCCAGTTAGGGTGCTGGAAGGTGCTGGGAGGTGCTGGGAGGTCCAGGGGGTGGTTGTGGAGGTAGTTTACCCGGGGAAAGTACCTGTTTTGTGGGTAATTAAAGTGACTTTGGTGATTTGGGTCATTTTTTGGTACTTCTAATATTGAGCTTTCCAGGTGTTTGTGAGGTGCATCGATACTTCCCGGATGACTTTTAGCCTGGGACTGCACTCGTTTCCCGGGTAGGTGTCCCTGAGTGTAGGTGGGGGGTTATTTTCTTCATTTTAACCATTTTGCCCATTTTTAGTGAATTTAATGGGTTTTTTGCGAGGTGTTGTAATTTTTTACCGGTACTTCCCGGATGAATTTTATCCAGCCACTGCACATGCATCACGGGGAGGTGGTCCTGAATATTCCTGTATGGTTCTTTTATTCATTTTAACCATTTTGACCATTTTTAGTGAATTTAATGTGTTTTTTGCGAGGTGTTTGTATTTTTTACCGGTACTTCCCGGATGAATTTTATCCAGCCACTGCACATGCATCACGGGGAGGTGGTCTTGAATTTTCCTGGTTAGTTATTTTATTCATTTTAAGCGTTTTAACAATTTTTATAATTTTTCCAAGTTTTGGCCTCAGTGCTGTTTGTACTCTGACATATTTTCACAAATTCTCGATTTGTACTACCAAGTGTACGAAACTCGGGGAGGGCCAGGGATGGGTTTTAACCCAGGGAGGGGGCTTAAGAGTGGGGGCACGGGACCCCCTGGAGCACGGGGGCACAGGGGCATGTTGCGGAGGTGTTTCTGCGGGGTTGGGGTGGGGGGTGTCCGGGTAAGTGTATGTTCAAGTGTTGGCTGGTGGAGGAGTGTGGAGGGAGGCTGATTTTCTTAATTCTGACCCCAGTTAGGGTGCTGGAAGGTGCTGGGAGGTGCTGGGAGGTCCAGGGGGTGGTTGTGGAGGTAGTTTACCCGGGGAAAGTACCTGTTTTGTGGGTAATTAAAGTGACTTTGGTGATTTGGGTCATTTTTTGGTACTTCTAATATTGAGCTTTCCAGGTGTTTGTGAGGTGCATCGATACTTCCCGGATGACTTTTAGCCTGGGACTGCACTCGTTTCCCGGGTAGGTGTCCCTGAGTGTAGGTGGGGGGTTATTTTCTTCATTTTAACCATTTTGCCCATTTTTAGTGAATTTAATGGGTTTTTTGCGAGGTGTTGTAATTTTTTACCGGTACTTCCCGGATGAATTTTATCCAGCCACTGCACATGCATCACGGGGAGGTGGTCCTGAATATTCCTGTATGGTTCTTTTATTCATTTTAACCATTTTGACCATTTTTAGTGAATTTAATGTGTTTTTTGCGAGGTGTTTGTATTTTTTACCGGTACTTCCCGGATGAATTTTATCCAGCCACTGCACATGCATCACGGGGAGGTGGTCTTGAATTTTCCTGGTTAGTTATTTTATTCATTTTAAGCGTTTTAACAATTTTTATAATTTTTCCAAGTTTTGGCCTCAGTGCTGTTTGTACTCTGACATATTTTCACAAATTCTCGATTTGTACTACCAAGTGTACGAAACTCGGGGAGGGCCAGGGATGGGTTTTAACCCAGGGAGGGGGCTTAAGAGTGGGGGCACGGGACCCCCTGGAGCACGGGGGCACAGGGGCATGTTGCGGAGGTGTTTCTGCGGGGTTGGGGTGGGGGGTGTCCGGGTAAGTGTATGTTCAAGTGTTGGCTGGTGGAGGAGTGTGGAGGGAGGCTGATTTTCTTAATTCTGACCCCAGTTAGGGTGCTGGAAGGTGCTGGGAGGTGCTGGGAGGTCCAGGGGGTGGTTGTGGAGGTAGTTTACCCGGGGAAAGTACCTGTTTTGTGGGTAATTAAAGTGACTTTGGTGATTTGGGTCATTTTTTGGTACTTCTAATATTGAGCTTTCCAGGTGTTTGTGAGGTGCATCGATACTTCCCGGATGACTTTTAGCCTGGGACTGCACTCGTTTCCCGGGTAGGTGTCCCTGAGTGTAGGTGGGGGGTTATTTTCTTCATTTTAACCATTTTGCCCATTTTTAGTGAATTTAATGGGTTTTTTGCGAGGTGTTGTAATTTTTTACCGGTACTTCCCGGATGAATTTTATCCAGCCACTGCACATGCATCACGGGGAGGTGGTCCTGAATATTCCTGTATGGTTCTTTTATTCATTTTAACCATTTTGACCATTTTTAGTGAATTTAATGTGTTTTTTGCGAGGTGTTTGTATTTTTTACCGGTACTTCCCGGATGAATTTTATCCAGCCACTGCACATGCATCACGGGGAGGTGGTCTTGAATTTTCCTGGTTAGTTATTTTATTCATTTTAAGCGTTTTAACAATTTTTATAATTTTTCCAAGTTTTGGCCTCAGTGCTGTTTGTACTCTGACATATTTTCACAAATTCTCGATTTGTACTACCAAGTGTACGAAACTCGGGGAGGGCCAGGGATGGGTTTTAACCCAGGGAGGGGGCTTAAGAGTGGGGGCACGGGACCCCCTGGAGCACGGGGGCACAGGGGCATGTTGCGGAGGTGTTTCTGCGGGGTTGGGGTGGGGGGTGTCCGGGTAAGTGTATGTTCAAGTGTTGGCTGGTGGAGGAGTGTGGAGGGAGGCTGATTTTCTTAATTCTGACCCCAGTTAGGGTGCTGGAAGGTGCTGGGAGGTGCTGGGAGGTCCAGGGGGTGGTTGTGGAGGTAGTTTACCCGGGGAAAGTACCTGTTTTGTGGGTAATTAAAGTGACTTTGGTGATTTGGGTCATTTTTTGGTACTTCTAATATTGAGCTTTCCAGGTGTTTGTGAGGTGCATCGATACTTCCCGGATGACTTTTAGCCTGGGACTGCACTCGTTTC
Source organism: Leptoclinus maculatus (assembly GCA_032191485.1). Taxonomy (NCBI): domain Eukaryota; kingdom Metazoa; phylum Chordata; class Actinopteri; order Perciformes; family Stichaeidae; genus Leptoclinus; species Leptoclinus maculatus. The sequence goes on from JAVDOI010000417.1 coordinate 9,260, forward strand.
CCGGGTAGGTGTCCCTGAGTGTAGGTGGGGGGTTATTTTCTTCATTTTAACCATTTTGCCCATTTTTAGTGAATTTAATGGGTTTTTTGCGAGGTGTTGTAATTTTTTACCGGTACTTCCCGGATGAATTTTATCCAGCCACTGCACATGCATCACGGGGAGGTGGTCCTGAATATTCCTGTATGGTTCTTTTATTCATTTTAACCATTTTGACCATTTTTAGTGAATTTAATGTGTTTTTTGCGAGGTGTTTGTATTTTTTACCGGTACTTCCCGGATGAATTTTATCCAGCCACTGCACATGCATCACGGGGAGGTGGTCTTGAATTTTCCTGGTTAGTTATTTTATTCATTTTAAGCGTTTTAACAATTTTTATAATTTTTCCAAGTTTTGGCCTCAGTGCTGTTTGTACTCTGACATATTTTCACAAATTCTCGATTTGTACTACCAAGTGTACGAAACTCGGGGAGGGCCAGGGATGGGTTTTAACCCAGGGAGGGGGCTTAAGAGTGGGGGCACGGGACCCCCTGGAGCACGGGGGCACAGGGGCATGTTGCGGAGGTGTTTCTGCGGGGTTGGGGTGGGGGGTGTCCGGGTAAGTGTATGTTCAAGTGTTGGCTGGTGGAGGAGTGTGGAGGAGGAGGCTGATTTTCTTAATTCTGACCCCAGTTAGGGTGCTGGAAGGTGCTGGGAGGTGCTGGGAGGTCCAGGGGGTGGTTGTGGAGGTAGTTTACCCGGGGAAAGTACCTGTTTTGTGGGTAATTAAAGTGACTTTGGTGATTTGGGTCATTTTTTGGTACTTCTAATATTGAGCTTTCCAGGTGTTTGTGAGGTGCATCGATACTTCCCGGATGACTTTTAGCCTGGGACTGCACTCGTTTCCCGGGTAGGTGTCCCTGAGTGTAGGTGGGGGGTTATTTTCTTCATTTTAACCATTTTGCCCATTTTTAGTGAATTTAATGGGTTTTTTGCGAGGTGTTGTAATTTTTTACCGGTACTTCCCGGATGAATTTTATCCAGCCACTGCACATGCATCACGGGGAGGTGGTCCTGAATATTCCTGTATGGTTCTTTTATTCATTTTAACCATTTTGACCATTTTTAGTGAATTTAATGTGTTTTTTGCGAGGTGTTTGTATTTTTTACCGGTACTTCCCGGATGAATTTTATCCAGCCACTGCACATGCATCACGGGGAGGTGGTCTTGAATTTTCCTGGTTAGTTATTTTATTCATTTTAAGCGTTTTAACAATTTTTATAATTTTTCCAAGTTTTGGCCTCAGTGCTGTTTGTACTCTGACATATTTTCACAAATTCTCGATTTGTACTACCAAGTGTACGAAACTCGGGGAGGGCCAGGGATGGGTTTTAACCCAGGGAGGGGGCTTAAGAGTGGGGGCACGGGACCCCCTGGAGCACGGGGGCACAGGGGCATGTTGCGGAGGTGTTTCTGCGGGGTTGGGGTGGGGGGTGTCCGGGTAAGTGTATGTTCAAGTGTTGGCTGGTGGAGGAGTGTGGAGGGAGGCTGATTTTCTTAATTCTGACCCCAGTTAGGGTGCTGGAAGGTGCTGGGAGGTGCTGGGAGGTCCAGGGGGTGGTTGTGGAGGTAGTTTACCCGGGGAAAGTACCTGTTTTGTGGGTAATTAAAGTGACTTTGGTGATTTGGGTCATTTTTTGGTACTTCTAATATTGAGCTTTCCAGGTGTTTGTGAGGTGCATCGATACTTCCCGGATGACTTTTAGCCTGGGACTGCACTCGTTTCCCGGGTAGGTGTCCCTGAGTGTAGGTGGGGGGTTATTTTCTTCATTTTAACCATTTTGCCCATTTTTAGTGAATTTAATGGGTTTTTTGCGAGGTGTTGTAATTTTTTACCGGTACTTCCCGGATGAATTTTATCCAGCCACTGCACATGCATCACGGGGAGGTGGTCCTGAATATTCCTGTATGGTTCTTTTATTCATTTTAACCATTTTGACCATTTTTAGTGAATTTAATGTGTTTTTTGCGAGGTGTTTGTATTTTTTACCGGTACTTCCCGGATGAATTTTATCCAGCCACTGCACATGCATCACGGGGAGGTGGTCTTGAATTTTCCTGGTTAGTTATTTTATTCATTTTAAGCGTTTTAACAATTTTTATAATTTTTCCAAGTTTTGGCCTCAGTGCTGTTTGTACTCTGACATATTTTCACAAATTCTCGATTTGTACTACCAAGTGTACGAAACTCGGGGAGGGCCAGGGATGGGTTTTAACCCAGGGAGGGGGCTTAAGAGTGGGGGCACGGGACCCCCTGGAGCACGGGGGCACAGGGGCATGTTGCGGAGGTGTTTCTGCGGGGTTGGGGTGGGGGGTGTCCGGGTAAGTGTATGTTCAAGTGTTGGCTGGTGGAGGAGTGTGGAGGGAGGCTGATTTTCTTAATTCTGACCCCAGTTAGGGTGCTGGAAGGTGCTGGGAGGTGCTGGGAGGTCCAGGGGGTGGTTGTGGAGGTAGTTTACCCGGGGAAAGTACCTGTTTTGTGGGTAATTAAAGTGACTTTGGTGATTTGGGTCATTTTTTGGTACTTCTAATATTGAGCTTTCCAGGTGTTTGTGAGGTGCATCGATACTTCCCGGATGACTTTTAGCCTGGGACTGCACTCGTTTCCCGGGTAGGTGTCCCTGAGTGTAGGTGGGGGGTTATTTTCTTCATTTTAACCATTTTGCCCATTTTTAGTGAATTTAATGGGTTTTTTGCGAGGTGTTGTAATTTTTTACCGGTACTTCCCGGATGAATTTTATCCAGCCACTGCACATGCATCACGGGGAGGTGGTCCTGAATATTCCTGTATGGTTCTTTTATTCATTTTAACCATTTTGACCATTTTTAGTGAATTTAATGTGTTTTTTGCGAGGTGTTTGTATTTTTTACCGGTACTTCCCGGATGAATTTTATCCAGCCACTGCACATGCATCACGGGGAGGTGGTCTTGAATTTTCCTGGTTAGTTATTTTATTCATTTTAAGCGTTTTAACAATTTTTATAATTTTTCCAAGTTTTGGCCTCAGTGCTGTTTGTACTCTGACATATTTTCACAAATTCTCGATTTGTACTACCAAGTGTACGAAACTCGGGGAGGGCCAGGGATGGGTTTTAACCCAGGGAGGGGGCTTAAGAGTGGGGGCACGGGACCCCCTGGAGCACGGGGGCACAGGGGCATGTTGCGGAGGTGTTTCTGCGGGGTTGGGGTGGGGGGTGTCCGGGTAAGTGTATGTTCAAGTGTTGGCTGGTGGAGGAGTGTGGAGGGAGGCTGATTTTCTTAATTCTGACCCCAGTTAGGGTGCTGGAAGGTGCTGGGAGGTGCTGGGAGGTCCAGGGGGTGGTTGTGGAGGTAGTTTACCCGGGGAAAGTACCTGTTTTGTGGGTAATTAAAGTGACTTTGGTGATTTGGGTCATTTTTTGGTACTTCTAATATTGAGCTTTCCAGGTGTTTGTGAGGTGCATCGATACTTCCCGGATGACTTTTAGCCTGGGACTGCACTCGTTTCCCGGGTAGGTGTCCCTGAGTGTAGGTGGGGGGTTATTTTCTTCATTTTAACCATTTTGCCCATTTTTAGTGAATTTAATGGGTTTTTTGCGAGGTGTTGTAATTTTTTACCGGTACTTCCCGGATGAATTTTATCCAGCCACTGCACATGCATCACGGGGAGGTGGTCCTGAATATTCCTGTATGGTTCTTTTATTCATTTTAACCATTTTGACCATTTTTAGTGAATTTAATGTGTTTTTTGCGAGGTGTTTGTATTTTTTACCGGTACTTCCCGGATGAATTTTATCCAGCCACTGCACATGCATCACGGGGAGGTGGTCTTGAATTTTCCTGGTTAGTTATTTTATTCATTTTAAGCGTTTTAACAATTTTTATAATTTTTCCAAGTTTTGGCCTCAGTGCTGTTTGTACTCTGACATATTTTCACAAATTCTCGATTTGTACTACCAAGTGTACGAAACTCGGGGAGGGCCAGGGATGGGTTTTAACCCAGGGAGGGGGCTTAAGAGTGGGGGCACGGGACCCCCTGGAGCACGGGGGCACAGGGGCATGTTGCGGAGGTGTTTCTGCGGGGTTGGGGTGGGGGGTGTCCGGGTAAGTGTATGTTCAAGTGTTGGCTGGTGGAGGAGTGTGGAGGGAGGCTGATTTTCTTAATTCTGACCCCAGTTAGGGTGCTGGAAGGTGCTGGGAGGTGCTGGGAGGTCCAGGGGGTGGTTGTGGAGGTAGTTTACCCGGGGAAAGTACCTGTTTTGTGGGTAATTAAAGTGACTTTGGTGATTTGGGTCATTTTTTGGTACTTCTAATATTGAGCTTTCCAGGTGTTTGTGAGGTGCATCGATACTTCCCGGATGACTTTTAGCCTGGGACTGCACTCGTTTCCCGGGTAGGTGTCCCTGAGTGTAGGTGGGGGGTTATTTTCTTCATTTTAACCATTTTGCCCATTTTTAGTGAATTTAATGGGTTTTTTGCGAGGTGTTGTAATTTTTTACCGGTACTTCCCGGATGAATTTTATCCAGCCACTGCACATGCATCACGGGGAGGTGGTCCTGAATATTCCTGTATGGTTCTTTTATTCATTTTAACCATTTTGACCATTTTTAGTGAATTTAATGTGTTTTTTGCGAGGTGTTTGTATTTTTTACCGGTACTTCCCGGATGAATTTTATCCAGCCACTGCACATGCATCACGGGGAGGTGGTCTTGAATTTTCCTGGTTAGTTATTTTATTCATTTTAAGCGTTTTAACAATTTTTATAATTTTTCCAAGTTTTGGCCTCAGTGCTGTTTGTACTCTGACATATTTTCACAAATTCTCGATTTGTACTACCAAGTGTACGAAACTCGGGGAGGGCCAGGGATGGGTTTTAACCCAGGGAGGGGGCTTAAGAGTGGGGGCACGGGACCCCCTGGAGCACGGGGGCACAGGGGCATGTTGCGGAGGTGTTTCTGCGGGGTTGGGGTGGGGGGTGTCCGGGTAAGTGTATGTTCAAGTGTTGGCTGGTGGAGGAGTGTGGAGGGAGGCTGATTTTCTTAATTCTGACCCCAGTTAGGGTGCTGGAAGGTGCTGGGAGGTGCTGGGAGGTCCAGGGGGTGGTTGTGGAGGTAGTTTACCCGGGGAAAGTACCTGTTTTGTGGGTAATTAAAGTGACTTTGGTGATTTGGGTCATTTTTTGGTACTTCTAATATTGAGCTTTCCAGGTGTTTGTGAGGTGCATCGATACTTCCCGGATGACTTTTAGCCTGGGACTGCACTCGTTTCCCGGGTAGGTGTCCCTGAGTGTAGGTGGGGGGTTATTTTCTTCATTTTAACCATTTTGCCCATTTTTAGTGAATTTAATGGGTTTTTTGCGAGGTGTTGTAATTTTTTACCGGTACTTCCCGGATGAATTTTATCCAGCCACTGCACATGCATCACGGGGAGGTGGTCCTGAATATTCCTGTATGGTTCTTTTATTCATTTTAACCATTTTGACCATTTTTAGTGAATTTAATGTGTTTTTTGCGAGGTGTTTGTATTTTTTACCGGTACTTCCCGGATGAATTTTATCCAGCCACTGCACATGCATCACGGGGAGGTGGTCTTGAATTTTCCTGGTTAGTTATTTTATTCATTTTAAGCGTTTTAACAATTTTTATAATTTTTCCAAGTTTTGGCCTCAGTGCTGTTTGTACTCTGACATATTTTCACAAATTCTCGATTTGTACTACCAAGTGTACGAAACTCGGGGAGGGCCAGGGATGGGTTTTAACCCAGGGAGGGGGCTTAAGAGTGGGGGCACGGGACCCCCTGGAGCACGGGGGCACAGGGGCATGTTGCGGAGGTGTTTCTGCGGGGTTGGGGTGGGGGGTGTCCGGGTAAGTGTATGTTCAAGTGTTGGCTGGTGGAGGAGTGTGGAGGGAGGCTGATTTTCTTAATTCTGACCCCAGTTAGGGTGCTGGAAGGTGCTGGGAGGTGCTGGGAGGTCCAGGGGGTGGTTGTGGAGGTAGTTTACCCGGGGAAAGTACCTGTTTTGTGGGTAATTAAAGTGACTTTGGTGATTTGGGTCATTTTTTGGTACTTCTAATATTGAGCTTTCCAGGTGTTTGTGAGGTGCATCGATACTTCCCGGATGACTTTTAGCCTGGGACTGCACTCGTTTCCCGGGTAGGTGTCCCTGAGTGTAGGTGGGGGGTTATTTTCTTCATTTTAACCATTTTGCCCATTTTTAGTGAATTTAATGGGTTTTTTGCGAGGTGTTGTAATTTTTTACCGGTACTTCCCGGATGAATTTTATCCAGCCACTGCACATGCATCACGGGGAGGTGGTCCTGAATATTCCTGTATGGTTCTTTTATTCATTTTAACCATTTTGACCATTTTTAGTGAATTTAATGTGTTTTTTGCGAGGTGTTTGTATTTTTTACCGGTACTTCCCGGATGAATTTTATCCAGCCACTGCACATGCATCACGGGGAGGTGGTCTTGAATTTTCCTGGTTAGTTATTTTATTCATTTTAAGCGTTTTAACAATTTTTATAATTTTTCCAAGTTTTGGCCTCAGTGCTGTTTGTACTCTGACATATTTTCACAAATTCTCGATTTGTACTACCAAGTGTACGAAACTCGGGGAGGGCCAGGGATGGGTTTTAACCCAGGGAGGGGGCTTAAGAGTGGGGGCACGGGACCCCCTGGAGCACGGGGGCACAGGGGCATGTTGCGGAGGTGTTTCTGCGGGGTTGGGGTGGGGGGTGTCCGGGTAAGTGTATGTTCAAGTGTTGGCTGGTGGAGGAGTGTGGAGGGAGGCTGATTTTCTTAATTCTGACCCCAGTTAGGGTGCTGGAAGGTGCTGGGAGGTGCTGGGAGGTCCAGGGGGTGGTTGTGGAGGTAGTTTACCCGGGGAAAGTACCTGTTTTGTGGGTAATTAAAGTGACTTTGGTGATTTGGGTCATTTTTTGGTACTTCTAATATTGAGCTTTCCAGGTGTTTGTGAGGTGCATCGATACTTCCCGGATGACTTTTAGCCTGGGACTGCACTCGTTTCCCGGGTAGGTGTCCCTGAGTGTAGGTGGGGGGTTATTTTCTTCATTTTAACCATTTTGCCCATTTTTAGTGAATTTAATGGGTTTTTTGCGAGGTGTTGTAATTTTTTACCGGTACTTCCCGGATGAATTTTATCCAGCCACTGCACATGCATCACGGGGAGGTGGTCCTGAATATTCCTGTATGGTTCTTTTATTCATTTTAACCATTTTGACCATTTTTAGTGAATTTAATGTGTTTTTTGCGAGGTGTTTGTATTTTTTACCGGTACTTCCCGGATGAATTTTATCCAGCCACTGCACATGCATCACGGGGAGGTGGTCTTGAATTTTCCTGGTTAGTTATTTTATTCATTTTAAGCGTTTTAACAATTTTTATAATTTTTCCAAGTTTTGGCCTCAGTGCTGTTTGTACTCTGACATATTTTCACAAATTCTCGATTTGTACTACCAAGTGTACGAAACTCGGGGAGGGCCAGGGATGGGTTTTAACCCAGGGAGGGGGCTTAAGAGTGGGGGCACGGGACCCCCTGGAGCACGGGGGCACAGGGGCATGTTGCGGAGGTGTTTCTGCGGGGTTGGGGTGGGGGGTGTCCGGGTAAGTGTATGTTCAAGTGTTGGCTGGTGGAGGAGTGTGGAGGGAGGCTGATTTTCTTAATTCTGACCCCAGTTAGGGTGCTGGAAGGTGCTGGGAGGTGCTGGGAGGTCCAGGGGGTGGTTGTGGAGGTAGTTTACCCGGGGAAAGTACCTGTTTTGTGGGTAATTAAAGTGACTTTGGTGATTTGGGTCATTTTTTGGTACTTCTAATATTGAGCTTTCCAGGTGTTTGTGAGGTGCATCGATACTTCCCGGATGACTTTTAGCCTGGGACTGCACTCGTTTCCCGGGTAGGTGTCCCTGAGTGTAGGTGGGGGGTTATTTTCTTCATTTTAACCATTTTGCCCATTTTTAGTGAATTTAATGGGTTTTTTGCGAGGTGTTGTAATTTTTTACCGGTACTTCCCGGATGAATTTTATCCAGCCACTGCACATGCATCACGGGGAGGTGGTCCTGAATATTCCTGTATGGTTCTTTTATTCATTTTAACCATTTTGACCATTTTTAGTGAATTTAATGTGTTTTTTGCGAGGTGTTTGTATTTTTTACCGGTACTTCCCGGATGAATTTTATCCAGCCACTGCACATGCATCACGGGGAGGTGGTCTTGAATTTTCCTGGTTAGTTATTTTATTCATTTTAAGCGTTTTAACAATTTTTATAATTTTTCCAAGTTTTGGCCTCAGTGCTGTTTGTACTCTGACATATTTTCACAAATTCTCGATTTGTACTACCAAGTGTACGAAACTCGGGGAGGGCCAGGGATGGGTTTTAACCCAGGGAGGGGGCTTAAGAGTGGGGGCACGGGACCCCCTGGAGCACGGGGGCACAGGGGCATGTTGCGGAGGTGTTTCTGCGGGGTTGGGGTGGGGGGTGTCCGGGTAAGTGTATGTTCAAGTGTTGGCTGGTGGAGGAGTGTGGAGGGAGGCTGATTTTCTTAATTCTGACCCCAGTTAGGGTGCTGGAAGGTGCTGGGAGGTGCTGGGAGGTCCAGGGGGTGGTTGTGGAGGTAGTTTACCCGGGGAAAGTACCTGTTTTGTGGGTAATTAAAGTGACTTTGGTGATTTGGGTCATTTTTTGGTACTTCTAATATTGAGCTTTCCAGGTGTTTGTGAGGTGCATCGATACTTCCCGGATGACTTTTAGCCTGGGACTGCACTCGTTTCCCGGGTAGGTGTCCCTGAGTGTAGGTGGGGGGTTATTTTCTTCATTTTAACCATTTTGCCCATTTTTAGTGAATTTAATGGGTTTTTTGCGAGGTGTTGTAATTTTTTACCGGTACTTCCCGGATGAATTTTATCCAGCCACTGCACATGCATCACGGGGAGGTGGTCCTGAATATTCCTGTATGGTTCTTTTATTCATTTTAACCATTTTGACCATTTTTAGTGAATTTAATGTGTTTTTTGCGAGGTGTTTGTATTTTTTACCGGTACTTCCCGGATGAATTTTATCCAGCCACTGCACATGCATCACGGGGAGGTGGTCTTGAATTTTCCTGGTTAGTTATTTTATTCATTTTAAGCGTTTTAACAATTTTTATAATTTTTCCAAGTTTTGGCCTCAGTGCTGTTTGTACTCTGACATATTTTCACAAATTCTCGATTTGTACTACCAAGTGTACGAAACTCGGGGAGGGCCAGGGATGGGTTTTAACCCAGGGAGGGGGCTTAAGAGTGGGGGCACGGGACCCCCTGGAGCACGGGGGCACAGGGGCATGTTGCGGAGGTGTTTCTGCGGGGTTGGGGTGGGGGGTGTCCGGGTAAGTGTATGTTCAAGTGTTGGCTGGTGGAGGAGTGTGGAGGGAGGCTGATTTTCTTAATTCTGACCCCAGTTAGGGTGCTGGAAGGTGCTGGGAGGTGCTGGGAGGTCCAGGGGGTGGTTGTGGAGGTAGTTTACCCGGGGAAAGTACCTGTTTTGTGGGTAATTAAAGTGACTTTGGTGATTTGGGTCATTTTTTGGTACTTCTAATATTGAGCTTTCCAGGTGTTTGTGAGGTGCATCGATACTTCCCGGATGACTTTTAGCCTGGGACTGCACTCGTTTCCCGGGTAGGTGTCCCTGAGTGTAGGTGGGGGGTTATTTTCTTCATTTTAACCATTTTGCCCATTTTTAGTGAATTTAATGGGTTTTTTGCGAGGTGTTGTAATTTTTTACCGGTACTTCCCGGATGAATTTTATCCAGCCACTGCACATGCATCACGGGGAGGTGGTCCTGAATATTCCTGTATGGTTCTTTTATTCATTTTAACCATTTTGACCATTTTTAGTGAATTTAATGTGTTTTTTGCGAGGTGTTTGTATTTTTTACCGGTACTTCCCGGATGAATTTTATCCAGCCACTGCACATGCATCACGGGGAGGTGGTCTTGAATTTTCCTGGTTAGTTATTTTATTCATTTTAAGCGTTTTAACAATTTTTATAATTTTTCCAAGTTTTGGCCTCAGTGCTGTTTGTACTCTGACATATTTTCACAAATTCTCGATTTGTACTACCAAGTGTACGAAACTCGGGGAGGGCCAGGGATGGGTTTTAACCCAGGGAGGGGGCTTAAGAGTGGGGGCACGGGACCCCCTGGAGCACGGGGGCACAGGGGCATGTTGCGGAGGTGTTTCTGCGGGGTTGGGGTGGGGGGTGTCCGGGTAAGTGTATGTTCAAGTGTTGGCTGGTGGAGGAGTGTGGAGGGAGGCTGATTTTCTTAATTCTGACCCCAGTTAGGGTGCTGGAAGGTGCTGGGAGGTGCTGGGAGGTCCAGGGGGTGGTTGTGGAGGTAGTTTACCCGGGGAAAGTACCTGTTTTGTGGGTAATTAAAGTGACTTTGGTGATTTGGGTCATTTTTTGGTACTTCTAATATTGAGCTTTCCAGGTGTTTGTGAGGTGCATCGATACTTCCCGGATGACTTTTAGCCTGGGACTGCACTCGTTTCCCGGGTAGGTGTCCCTGAGTGTAGGTGGGGGGTTATTTTCTTCATTTTAACCATTTTGCCCATTTTTAGTGAATTTAATGGGTTTTTTGCGAGGTGTTGTAATTTTTTACCGGTACTTCCCGGATGAATTTTATCCAGCCACTGCACATGCATCACGGGGAGGTGGTCCTGAATATTCCTGTATGGTTCTTTTATTCATTTTAACCATTTTGACCATTTTTAGTGAATTTAATGTGTTTTTTGCGAGGTGTTTGTATTTTTTACCGGTACTTCCCGGATGAATTTTATCCAGCCACTGCACATGCATCACGGGGAGGTGGTCTTGAATTTTCCTGGTTAGTTATTTTATTCATTTTAAGCGTTTTAACAATTTTTATAATTTTTCCAAGTTTTGGCCTCAGTGCTGTTTGTACTCTGACATATTTTCACAAATTCTCGATTTGTACTACCAAGTGTACGAAACTCGGGGAGGGCCAGGGATGGGTTTTAACCCAGGGAGGGGGCTTAAGAGTGGGGGCACGGGACACCCTGGAGCACGGGGGCACAGGGGCATGTTGCGGAGGTGTTTCTGCGGGGTTGGGGTGGGGGGTGTCCGGGTAAGTGTATGTTCAAGTGTTGGCTGGTGGAGGAGTGTGGAGGGAGGCTGATTTTCTTAATTCTGACCCCAGTTAGGGTGCTGGAAGGTGCTGGGAGGTGCTGGGAGGTCCAGGGGGTGGTTGTGGAGGTAGTTTACCCGGGGAAAGTACCTGTTTTGTGGGTAATTAAAGTGACTTTGGTGATTTGGGTCATTTTTTGGTACTTCTAATATTGAGCTTTCCAGGTGTTTGTGAGGTGCATCGATACTTCCCGGATGACTTTTAGCCTGGGACTGCACTCGTTTCCCGGGTAGGTGTCCCTGAGTGTAGGTGGGGGTTATTTTCTTCATTTTAACCATTTTGCCCATTTTTAGTGAATTTAATGGGTTTTTTGCGAGGTGTTGTAATTTTTTACCGGTACTTCCCGGATGAATTTTATCCAGCCACTGCACATGCATCACGGGGAGGTGGTCCTGAATATTCCTGTATGGTTCTTTTATTCATTTTAACCATTTTGACCATTTTTAGTGAATTTAATGTGTTTTTTGCGAGGTGTTTGTATTTTTTACCGGTACTTCCCGGATGAATTTTATCCAGCCACTGCACATGCATCACGGGGAGGTGGTCTTGAATTTTCCTGGTTAGTTATTTTATTCATTTTAAGCGTTTTAACAATTTTTATAATTTTTCCAAGTTTTGGCCTCAGTGCTGTTTGTACTCTGACATATTTTCACAAATTCTCGATTTGTACTACCAAGTGTACGAAACTCGGGGAGGGCCAGGGATGGGTTTTAACCCAGGGAGGGGGCTTAAGAGTGGGGGCACGGGACCCCCTGGAGCACGGGGGCACAGGGGCATGTTGCGGAGGTGTTTCTGCGGGGTTGGGGTGGGGGGTGTCCGGGTAAGTGTATGTTCAAGTGTTGGCTGGTGGAGGAGTGTGGAGGGAGGCTGATTTTCTTAATTCTGACCCCAGTTAGGGTGCTGGAAGGTGCTGGGAGGTGCTGGGAGGTCCAGGGGGTGGTTGTGGAGGTAGTTTACCCGGGGGAAAGTACCTGTTTTGTGGGTAATTAAAGTGACTTTGGTGATTTGGGTCATTTTTTGGTACTTCTAATATTGAGCTTTCCAGGTGTTTGTGAGGTGCATCGATACTTCCCGGATGACTTTTAGCCTGGGACTGCACTCGTTTCCCGGGTAGGTGTCCCTGAGTGTAGGTGGGGGGTTATTTTCTTCATTTTAACCATTTTGCCCATTTTTAGTGAATTTAATGGGTTTTTGCGAGGTGTTGTAATTTTTTACCGGTACTTCCCGGATGAATTTTATCCAGCCACTGCACATGCATCACGGGGAGGTGGTCCTGAATATTCCTGTATGGTTCTTTTATTCATTTTAACCATTTTGACCATTTTTAGTGAATTTAATGTGTTTTTTGCGAGGTGTTTGTATTTTTTACCGGTACTTCCCGGATGAATTTTATCCAGCCACTGCACATGCATCACGGGGAGGTGGTCTTGAATTTTCCTGGTTAGTTATTTTATTCATTTTAAGCGTTTTAACAATTTTTATAATTTTTCCAAGTTTTGGCCTCAGTGCTGTTTGTACTCTGACATATTTTCACAAATTCTCGATTTGTACTACCAAGTGTACGAAACTCGGGGAGGGCCAGGGATGGGTTTTAACCCAGGGAGGGGGCTTAAGAGTGGGGGCACGGGACCCCCTGGAGCACGGGGGCACAGGGGCATGTTGCGGAGGTGTTTCTGCGGGGTTGGGGTGGGGGGTGTCCGGGTAAGTGTATGTTCAAGTGTTGGCTGGTGGAGGAGTGTGGAGGGAGGCTGATTTTCTTAATTCTGACCCCAGTTAGGGTGCTGGAAGGTGCTGGGAGGTGCTGGGAGGTCCAGGGGGTGGTTGTGGAGGTAGTTTACCCGGGGAAAGTACCTGTTTTGTGGGTAATTAAAGTGACTTTGGTGATTTGGGTCATTTTTTGGTACTTCTAATATTGAGCTTTCCAGGTGTTTGTGAGGTGCATCGATACTTCCCGGATGACTTTTAGCCTGGGACTGCACTCGTTTCCCGGGTAGGTGTCCCTGAGTGTAGGTGGGGGGGTTATTTTCTTCATTTTAACCATTTTGCCCATTTTTAGTGAATTTAATGGGTTTTTTGCGAGGTGTTGTAATTTTTTACCGGTACTTCCCGGATGAATTTTATCCAGCCACTGCACATGCATCACGGGGAGGTGGTCCTGAATATTCCTGTATGGTTCTTTTATTCATTTTAACCATTTTGACCATTTTTAGTGAATTTAATGTGTTTTTTGCGAGGTGTTTGTATTTTTTACCGGTACTTCCCGGATGAATTTTATCCAGCCACTGCACATGCATCACGGGGAGGTGGTCTTGAATTTTCCTGGTTAGTTATTTTATTCATTTTAAGCGTTTTAACAATTTTTATAATTTTTCCAAGTTTTGGCCTCAGTGCTGTTTGTACTCTGACATATTTTCACAAATTCTCGATTTGTACTACCAAGTGTACGAAACTCGGGGAGGGCCAGGGATGGGTTTTAACCCAGGGAGGGGGCTTAAGAGTGGGGGCACGGGACCCCCTGGAGCACGGGGGCACAGGGGCATGTTGCGGAGGTGTTTCTGCGGGGTTGGGGTGGGGGGTGTCCGGTAAGTGTATGTTCAAGTGTTGGCTGGTGGAGGAGTGTGGAGGGAGGCTGATTTTCTTAATTCTGACCCCAGTTAGGGTGCTGGAAGGTGCTGGAGGTGCTGGGGAGGTCCAGGGGGTGGTTGTGGAGGTAGTTTTACCCGGGGAAAGTACCTGTTTTGTGGGTAATTAAAGTGACTTTGGTGATTTGGGTCATTTTTTGGTACTTCTAATATTGAGCTTTCCAGGTGTTTGTGAGGGTGCATCGATACTTCCCGGGATGACTTTTAGCCTGGGACTGCACTCGTTTCCCGGGTAGGTGTCCCTGAGTGTAGGTGGGGGGTTATTTTCTTCATTTTAACCATTTTGCCCATTTTTAGTGAATTTAATGGGTTTTTTGCGAGGTGTTGTAATTTTTTTACCGGTACTTCCCGGATGAATTTTATCCAGCCACTGCACATGCATCACGGGGAGGTGGTCCTGAATATTCCTGTATGGTTCTTTTATTCCATTTTAACCATTTTGACCATTTTTAGTGAATTTAATGTGTTTTTTGCGAGGTGTTTGTATTTTTTACCGGTACTTCCCGGATGAATTTTATCCAGCCACTGCACATGCATCACGGGGAGGTGGTCTTGAATTTTCCTGGTTAGTTATTTTATTCATTATTAAGCGTTTTAACAATTTTTATAATTTTTCCAAGTTTTGGCCTCAGTGCTGTTTGTACTCTGACATATTTTCACACAAATTCTCGATTTGTACTACCAAGTGTACGAAACTCGGGGAGGGCCAGGGATGGGTTTTAACCAGGGAGGGGGCTTAAGAGTGGGGGCACGGGACCCCCTGGAGCACGGGGGCACAGGGGCATGTTGCGGAGGTGTTTTCTGCGGGGTTGGGGTGGGGGGTGTCCGGGGTAAGTGTATGTTCAAGTGTTGGCTGGTGGAGGAGTGTGGAGGGAGGCTGATTTCTTAATTCTGACCCCAGTTAGGGTGCTGGAAGGTGCTGGGAGGTGCTGGGAGGTCCAGGGGGTGGTTGTGGAGGTAGTTTACCCCGGGGAAAGTACCTGTTTTGTGGGTAATTAAAGTGACTTTGGTGATTTGGGGTCATTTTTTGGTACTTCTAATATTGAGCTTTCCAGGTGTTTGTGAGGTGCATCGATACTTCCCGGATGACTTTTAGCCTGGGACTGCACTCGTTTCCCGGGTAGGTGTCCCTGAGTGTAGGTGGGGGGTTATTTTCTTCATTTTAACCATTTTGCCCATTTTTAGTGAATTTAATGGGTTTTTTGCGAGGTGTTGTAATTTTTTACCGGTACTTCCGCGGATGAATTTTATCCAGCCACTGCACATGCATCACGGGGAGGTGGTCCTGAATATTCCTGTATGGTTCTTTTATTCATTTTAACCATTTTGACCATTTTTAGTGAATTTAATGTGTTTTTTGCGAGGTGTTTGTATTTTTTACCGGTACTTCCCGGATGAATTTTATCCAGCCACTGCACATGCATCACGGGGGGAGGTGGTCTTGAATTTTCCTGGTTAGTTATTTTATTCATTTTAAGCGTTTTAACAATTTTTATAATTTTTCCAAGTTTTGGCCTCAGTGCTGTTTGTACTCTGACATATTTTCACAAATTCTCGATTTGTACTACCAAGTGTACGAAACTCGGGGGAGGGCCAGGGATGGGTTTTAAACCCAGGGAGGGGGCTTAAGAGTGGGGGCACGGGACCCCCTGGAGCACGGGGGCACAGGGGCATGTTGCGGAGGTGTTTCTGCGGGGTTGGGGTGGGGGGTGTCCGGGTAAGTGTATGTTCAAGTGTTGGCTGGTGGAGGAGGGTGTGGAGGGAGGCTGATTTTCTTAATTCTGACCCCAGTTAGGGTGCTGGAAGGTGCTGGGAGGTGCTGGGAGGTCCAGGGGGTGGTTGTGGAGGTAGTTTACCCCGGGGAAAGTACCTGTTTTGTGGGTAATTAAAGTGACTTTGGTGATTTGGGTCATTTTTTGGTACTTCTAATATTGAGCTTTCCAGGGTGTTTGTGAGGTGCATCGATACTTCCCGGATGACTTTTAGCCTGGGACTGCACTCGTTTCCCGGGTAGGTGTCCCTGAGTGTAGGTGGGGGTTATTTTCTTCATTTTAACCATTTTGCCCATTTTTAGTGAATTTAATGGGTTTTTTTGCGAGGTGTTGTAATTTTTTACCGGTACTTCCCGGATGAATTTTATCCAGCCACTGCACATGCATCACGGGGAGGTGGTCCTGAATATTCCTGTATGGTTCTTTTATTCATTTTAACCATTTTGACCATTTTTAGTGAATTTAATGTGTTTTTTTGCGAGGTGTTTGTATTTTTTACCGGTACTTCCCGGATGAATTTTATCCAGCCACTGCACATGCATCACGGGGAGGTGGTCTTGAATTTTCCTGGTTAGTTATTTTATTCATTTTAAGCGTTTTAACAATTTTTATAATTTTTCCAAGTTTTGGCCTCAGTGCTGTTTGTACTCTGACATATTTTCACAAATTCTCGATTTGTACTACCAAGTGTACGAAACTCGGGGAGGGCCAGGGATGGGTTTTAACCCAGGGAGGGGGCTTAAGAGTGGGGGCACGGGACCCCCTGGAGCACGGGGGCACAGGGGCATGTTGCGGAGGTGTTTCTGCGGGGTTGGGGTGGGGGGTGTCCGGGTAAGTGTATGTTCAAGTGTTGGCTGGTGGAGGAGTGTGGAGGGAGGCTGATTTTCTTAATTCTGACCCCAGTTAGGGTGCTGGAAGGTGCTGGGAGGTGCTGGGAGGTCCAGGGGGGTGGTTGTGGAGGTAGTTTACCCGGGGAAAGTACCTGTTTTGTGGGTAATTAAAGTGACTTTGGTGATTTGGGTCATTTTTTGGTACTTCTAATATTGAGCTTCCAGGTGTTTGTGAGGTGCATCGATACTTCCCGGATGACTTTTAGCCTGGGACTGCACTCGTTTCCCGGGTAGGTGTCCCTGAGTGTAGGTGGGGGGTTATTTTCTTCATTTTAACCATTTTGCCCATTTTTAGTGAATTTAATGGGTTTTTTGCGAGGTGTTGTAATTTTTTACCGGTACTTCCCGGATGAATTTTATCCAGGCCACTGCACACTGCATCACGGGGAGGTGGTCCTGAATATTCCTGTATGGTTCTTTTATTCATTTTAACCATTTTGACCATTTTTAGTGAATTTAATGTGTTTTTTGCGAGGTGTTTGTATTTTTACCGGTACTTCCCGGATGAATTTTATCCAGCCACTGCACATGCATCACGGGGAGGTGGGTCTTGAATTTTCCTGGTTAGTTATTTTATTCATTTTAAGCGTTTTAACAATTTTTATAATTTTTCCAAGTTTTGGCCTCAGTGCTGTTTGTACTCTGACATATTTTCACAAATTTCTCGATTTGTACTACAAGTGTACGAAACTCGGGGAGGGCCAGGGATGGGTTTTAACCCAGGGAGGGGGCTTAAGAGTGGGGGCACGGGACCCCCTGGAGCACGGGGGGCACAGGGGCATGTTGCGGAGGTGTTTCTGCGGGGTTGGGGTGGGGGGTGTCCGGGTAAGTGTATGTTCAAGTGTTGGCTGGTGGAGGAGTGTGGAGGGAGGAGCTGATTTTCTTAATTCTGACCCCAGTTAGGGTGCTGGAAGGTGCTGGGAGGTGCTGGGAGGTCCAGGGGGTGGTTGTGGAGGTAGTTTACCCGGGGAAAGTACCTGTTTTGTGGGTAATTAAAGTGACTTTGGTGATTTGGGTCATTTTTTGGTACTTCTAATATTGAGCTTTCCAGGTGTTTGTGAGGTGCATCCGATACTTCCCGGATGACTTTTAGCCTGGGACTGCACTCGTTTCCCGGGTAGGTGTCCCTGAGTGTAGGTGGGGGGTTATTTTCTTCATTTTAACCATTTTGCCCATTTTTAGTGAATTTAATGGGTTTTTTGCGAGGTGTTGTAATTTTTTACCGGTACTTCCCGGATGAATTTTATCCAGCCACTGCACATGCATCACGGGGAGGTGGTCCTGAATATTCCTGTATGGTTCTTTTATTCATTTTAACCATTTTGACCATTTTTAGTGAATTTAATGTGTTTTTTGCGAGGTGTTTGTATTTTTTACCGGTACTCTCCCGGATGAATTTTATCCAGCCACTGCACATGCATCACGGGGAGGTGGTCTTGAATTTTCCTGGTTAGTTATTTTATTCATTTTAAGCGTTTTAACAATTTTTATAATTTTCCAAGTTTTGGCCTCAGTGCTGTTTGTACTCTGACATATTTTCACAAATTCTCGATTTGTACTACCAAGTGTACGAAACTCGGGGAGGGCCAGGGATGGGTTTTAAACCCCAGGGAGGGGGCTTAAGAGTGGGGGCACGGGACCCCCCCTTGGAGCACGGGGGCACAGGGGCATGTTGCGGAGGTGTTTCTGCGGGTTGGGGTGGGGGGTGTCCGGGTAAGTGTATGTTCAAGTGTTGGCTGGTGGAGGAGTGTGGAGGGAGGCTGATTTTCTTAATTCTGACCCCAGTTAGGGTGCTGGAAGGTGCTGGGAGGGTGCTGGGAGGTCCAGGGGGTGGTTGTGGAGGTAGTTTACCCGGTGGAAAGTACCTGTTTTGTGGGTAATTAAAGTGACTTTGGTGATTTGGGTCATTTTTTGGTACTTCTAATATTGAGCTTTCCAGGTGTTTGTGAGGTGCATCGATACTTCCCGGATGACTTTTAGCCTGGGACTGCACTCGTTTTCCCGGGTAGGTGTCCCTGAGTGTAGGTGGGGGGTTATTTTTCTTCATTTTAACCATTTTGCCCATTTTTAGTGAATTTAATGGGTTTTTTGCGAGGTGTTGTAATTTTTTTACCGGGTACTTCCCGGATGAATTTTATCAGCCACTGCACATGCATCACGGGGAGGTGGTCCTGAATATTCCTGTATGGTTCTTTTATTCATTTTAACCATTTTGACCATTTTTAGTGAATTTAATGTGTTTTTTGCGAGGTGTTTGTATTTTTTACCGGTACTTCCCGGATGAATTTTATCCAGCCACTGCACATGCATCACGGGGAGGTGGTCTTGAATTTTCCTGGTTAGTTATTTTATTCATTTTAAGCGTTTTTAACATTTTTATAATTTTTCCAAGTTTTGGCCTCAGTGCTGTTTGTACTCTGACATATTTTCACAAATTCTCGATTTGTACTACCAAGTGTACGAAACTCGGGGAGGGCCAGGGATGGGTTTTAACCCAGGGAGGGGGCTTAAGAGTGGGGGCACGGGACCCCCTGGAGCACGGGGGCACAGGGGCATGTTGCGGAGGTGTTTCTGCGGGGTTGGGGTGGGGGGTGTCCGGGTAAGTGTATGTTCAAGTGTTGGCTGGTGGAGGAGTGTGGAGGGAGGCTGATTTTCTTAATTCTGACCCCAGTTAGGGTGCTGGAAGGTGCTGGGAGGTGCTGGGAGGTCCAGGGGGTGGTTGTGGAGGTAGTTTACCCGGGGAAAGTACCTGTTTTGTGGGTAATTAAAGTGACTTTGGTGATTTGGGTCATTTTTTGGTACTTCTAATATTGAGCTTTCCAGGTGTTTGTGAGGTGCATCGATACTTCCCGGATGACTTTTAGCCTGGGACTGCACTCGTTTCCCGGGTAGGTGTCCCTGAGTGTAGGTGGGGGGTTATTTTTCTTCATTTAACCATTTTGCCCATTTTTAGTGAATTTAATGGGTTTTTTTGCGAGGTGTTGTAATTTTTTACCGGTACTTCCCGGATGAATTTTATCCAGCCACTGCACATGCATCACGGGGAGGTGGTCCTGAATATTCCTGTATGGTTCTTTTATTCATTTAAACCATTTTGACCATTTTTAGTGAATTTAATGTGTTTTTTGCGAGGTGTTTGTATTTTTTACCGGTACTTCCCGGATGAATTTTATCCAGCCACTGCACATGCATCACGGGGAGGTGGTCTTGAATTTTCCTGGTTAGTTATTTTATTCATTTTAAGCGTTTTAACAATTTTTATAATTTTTCCAAGTTTTGGCCTCAGTGCTGTTTGTACCTCTGACATATTTTCACAAATTCTCGATTTGTACTACCAAGTGTACGAAACTCGGGGAGGGGCCAGGGATGGGTTTTAACCCAGGGAGGGGGCTTAAGAGTGGGGGGCACGGGACCCCCTGGAGCACGGGGGCACAGGGGCATGTTGCGGAGGTGTTTCTGCGGGGTTGGGGGTGGGGGGTGTCCGGGTAAGTGTATGTTCAAGTGTTGGCTGGTGGAGGAGTGTGGAGGGAGGCTGATTTTCTTAATTCTGACCCCAGTTAGGGTGCTGGAAGGTGCTGGGAGGTGCTGGAGGTCCAGGGGGTGGTTGTGGAGGTAGTTTACCCGGGGAAAGTACCTGTTTTGTGGGTAATTAAAGTGACTTTGGTGATTTGGGTCATTTTTTGGTACTTCTAATATTGAGCTTTCCAGGTGTTTGTGAGGTGCATCGATACTTCCCGGATGACTTTTAGCCTGGGACTGCACTCGTTTCCCGGGTAGGTGTCCCTGAGTGTAGGTGGGGGGTTATTTTCTTCATTTTAACCATTTTGCCCATTTTTAGTGAATTTAATGGGTTTTTTGCGAGGTGTTGTAATTTTTTACCGGTACTTCCCGGATGAATTTTATCCAGCCCACTGCACATGCATCACGGGGAGGTGGTCCTGAATATTCCTGTATGGTTCTTTTATTCATTTTACCATTTTGACCATTTTTAGTGAATTTAATGTGTTTTTTGCGAGGTGTTTGTAATTTTTTACCGGTACTTCCCGGATGAATTTTATCCAGCCACTGCACATGCATCACGGGGAGGTGGTCTTGAATTTTCCTGGTTAGTTATTTTATTCATTTTAAGCGTTTTAACAATTTTTATAATTTTTCCAAGTTTTGGCCTCAGTGCTGTTTGTACTCTGACATATTTTCACAAATTCTCGATTTGTACTACCAAGTGTACGAAACTCGGGGAGGGCCAGGGATGGGTTTTAACCCAGGGAGGGGGCTTAAGAGTGGGGGCACGGGACCCCCAGGAGACACCGCCGGGCAACAGGGCCCCTGTTGCCGGCCCGTGCTCCAGGGGGGGTCCCGTGCCCCCACTCTTAAGCCCCCTCCCTGGGTTAAAACCCATCCCTGGCCCTCCCCGAGTTTCGTACACTTGGTAGTACAAATCGAGAATTTGTGAAAATATGTCAGAGTACAAACAGCACTGAGGCCAAAACTTGGAAAAATTATAAAAATTGTTAAAACGCTTAAAATGAATAAAATAACTAACCAGGAAAATTCAAGACCACCTCCCCGTGATGCATGTGCAGTGGCTGGATAAAATTCATCCGGGAAGTACCGGTAAAAAATACAAACACCTCGCAAAAAACACATTAAATTCACTAAAAATGGTCAAAATGGTTAAAATGAATAAAAGAACCATACAGGAATATTCAGGACCACCTCCCCGTGATGCATGTGCAGTGGCTGGATAAAATTCATCCGGGAAGTACCGGTAAAAAATTACAACACCTCGCAAAAAACCCATTAAATTCACTAAAAATGGGCAAAATGGTTAAAATGAAGAAAATAACCCCCCACCTACACTCAGGGACACCTACCCGGGGAAACGAGTGCAGTCCCAGGCTAAAAGTCATCCGGGAAGTATCGATGCACCTCACAAACACCTGGAAAGCTCAATATTAGAAGTACCAAAAAATGACCCAAATCACCAAAGTCACTTTAATTACCCACAAAACAGGTACTTTCCCCGGGTAAACTACCTCCACAACCACCCCCTGGACCTCCCAGCACCTCCCAGCACCTTCCAGCACCCTAACTGGGGTCAGAATTAAGAAAATCAGCCTCCCTCCACACTCCTCCACCAGCCAACACTTGAACATACACTTACCCGGACACCCCCCCCACCCCAACCCCGCAGAAACACCTCCGCAACATGCCCCTGTGCCCCCGTGCTCCAGGGGGTCCCGTGCCCCCACTCTTAAGCCCCCTCCCTGGGTTAAAACCCATCCCTGGCCCTCCCCGAGTTTCGGTACACTTGGTAGTACAAATCGAGAATTTGTGAAAATATGTCAGAGTACAAACAGCACTGAGGCCAAAACTTGGAAAAATTATAAAAATTGTTAAAACGCTTAAAATGAATAAAATAACTAACCAGGAAAATTCAAGACCACCTCCCCGTGATGCATGTGCAGTGGGCTGGATAAAATTCATCCGGGAAGTACCGGTTAAAAAATACAAACACCTCGCAAAAAACACATTAAATTCACTAAAAATGGTCAAAATGGTTAAAATGAATAAAAGAACCATACAGGAATATTCAGGACCACCTCCCCGTGATGCATGTGCAGTGGCTGGATAAAATTTCATCCGGGAAGTACCGGTAAAAAATTACAACACCTCGCAAAAAACCCATTAAATTCACTAAAAATGGGCAAAAATGGTTAAAATGAAGAAATAACCCCCCACCTACACTCAGGGACACCTACCCGGGAAACGAGTGCAGTCCCAGGCTAAAAGTCATCCGGGAAGTATCGATGCACCTCACAAACACCTGGAAAGCTCAATATTAGAAGTACCAAAAAATGACCCAAATCACCAAAGTCACTTTAATTACCCACAAAACAGGTACTTTCCCCGGGTAAACTACCTCCACAACCACCCCCTGGACCTCCCAGCACCTCCCAGCACCTTCCAGCACCCTAACTGGGGTCAGAATTAATGAAAATCAGCCTCCCTCCACACTCCTCCACCAGCCAACACTTGAACATACACTTACCCGGACACCCCCCACCCCAACCCCGCAGAAACACCTCCGCAACATGCCCCTGTGCCCCCGTGCTCCAGGGGGTCGCCGTTGCCCCCACTCTTAAGCCCCCTCCCTGGGTTAAAACCCATCCCTGGCCCTCCCCGAGTTTCGTACACTTGGTAGTACAAATCGAGAATTTGTGAAAATATGTCAGAGTACAAACAGCACTGAGGCCAAAACTTGAAAAATTATAAAAATTGGTTAAAACGCTTAAAATGAATAAAATAACTAACCAGGAAAATTCAAGACCACCTCCCCGTGATGCATGTGCAGTGGCTGGATAAAATTCATCCGGGAAGTACCGGTAAAAATACAAACACCTCGCAAAAAACACATTAAATTCACTAAAAATGGTCAAAATGGTTAAAATGAATAAAAGAACCATACAGGGAATATTCAGGACCACCTCCCCGTGATGCATGTGCAGTGGCTGGATAAAATTCATCCGGGAAGTACCGGTAAAAAATTACAACACCTCGCAAAAAACCCATAAATTCACTAAAAATGGGCAAAATGGGTTAAAATGAAGAAAATAACCCCCCACCTACACTCAGGGACACCTACCCGGGAAACGAGTGCAGTCCCAGGCTAAAAGTCATCCGGGAAGTATCGATGCACCTCACAAACACCTGGAAAGCTCAATATTAGAAGTACCAAAAAATGACCCAAATCACCAAAGTCACTTTAATTACCCACAAAACAGGTACTTTCCCCGGTAAACTACCTCCACAACCACCCCCTGGACCTCCCAGCACCTCCCAGCACCTTCCAGCACCCTAACTGGGGTCAGAATTAAGAAAATCAGCCTCCCTCCACACTCCTCCACCAGCCAACACTTGAACATACACTTACCCGGGACACCCCCCACCCCAACCCCGCAGAAACACCTCCGCAACATGCCCCTGTGCCCCCGTGCTCCAGGGGGTCCCGTGCCCCCACTCTTAAGCCCCCTCCCTGGTTAAAACCCATCCCTGGCCCTCCCCGAGTTTCGTACACTTGGTAGTACAAATCGAGAATTTGTGAAAATATGTCAGAGTACAAACAGCACTGAGGGCCAAAACTTGGAAAAAATTATAAAAATTGTTAAAACGCTTAAAATGAATAAAATAACTAACCAGGAAAATTCAAGACCACCTCCCCGTGATGCATGTGCAGTGGGCTGGATAAAATTCATCCGGGAAGTACCGGGTAAAAAATACAAACACCTCGCAAAAAACACATTAAATTCACTAAAAATGGTCAAAATGGTTAAAATGAATAAAAGAACCATACAGGAATATTCAGGACCACCTCCCCGTGATGCATGTGCAGTGGCTGGATAAAATTCATCCGGGAAGTACCGGTAAAAAAGACAAACACCTCGCAAAAAACACATTAAATTCACTAAAAATGGGCAAAATGGTTAAAATGAAGAAAATAACCCCCCACCTACACTCAGGGACACCTACCCGGGAAACGAGTGCAGTCCCAGGCTAAAAGTCATCCGGGAAGTATCGATGCACCTCACAAACACCTGGAAAGCTCAATATTAGAAGTACCAAAAAATGACCCAAATCACCAAAGTCACTTTAATTACCCACAAAACAGGTACTTTCCCCGGGTAAACTACCTCCACAACCACCCCCTGGACCTCCCAGCACCTCCCAGCACCTTCCAGCACCCTAACTGGGGTCAGAATTAAGAAAATCAGCCTCCCTCCACACTCCGAGACAAGCCAACACTTGAACATACACTTACCCGGACACCCCCCACCCCAACCCCGCAGAAACACCTCCGCAACATGCCCCTGTGCCCCTGTGCTCCAGGGGGTCCCGTGCCCCCACTCTTAAGCCCCCTCCCTGGGTTAAAACCCATCCCTGGCCCTCCCCGAGTTTCGTACACTTGGTAGTACAAATCGAGAATTTGTGAAAATATGTCAGAGTACAAACAGCACTGAGGCCAAAACTTGGAAAAATTATAAAAATTATTAAAACGCTTAAAATGAATAAAATAACTAACCAGGAAAATTCAAGACCACCTCCCCGTGATGCATGTGCAGTGGCTGGATAAAATTCATCCGGGAAGTACCGGTAAAAAATACAAACACCTCGCAAAAAACACATTAAATTCACTAAAAATGGTCAAAATGGTTAAAATGAATAAAAGAACCATACAGGAATATTCAGGACCACCTCCCCGTGATGCATGTGCAGTGGCTGGATAAAATTCATCCGGGAAGTACCGGTAAAAAATTACAACACCTCGCAAAAAACCCATTAAATTCACTAAAAATGGGCAAAATGGTTAAAATGAAGAAAATAACCCCCCACCTACACTCAGGGACACCTACCCGGGAAACGAGTGCAGTCCCAGGCTAAAAGTCATCCGGGAAGTATCGATGCACCTCACAAACACCTGGAAAGCTCAATATTAGAAGTACCAAAAAATGACCCAAATCACCAAAGTCACTTTAATTACCCACAAAACAGGTACTTTCCCCGGGTAAACTACCTCCACAACCACCCCCTGACCTCCCAGCACCTCCCAGCACCTTCCAGCACCCCTAACTGGGGTCAGAATTAAGAAAATCAGCCTCCCTCCACACTCCTCCACCAGCCAACACTTGAACATACACTTACCCGGACACCCCCCCACCCCAACCCCGCAGAAAACACCTCCGCAACATGCCCCTGTGCCCCCGTGCTCCAGGGGGTCCCGTGCCCCACTCTTAAGCCCCCTCCCTGGGTTAAAACCCATCCCTGGCCCTCCCCGAGTTTCGTACACTTGGTAGTACAAATCGAGAATTTGTGAAAATATGTCAGAGTACAAACAGCACTGAGGCCAAAACTTGGAAAAATTATAAAAATTGTTAAAACGCTTAAAATGAATAAAATAACTAACCAGGAAAATTCAGACCACCTCCCGTGATGCATGTGCAGTGGCTGGATAAAATTCATCCGGGAAGTACCGGTAAAAAATACAAACACCTCGCAAAAAACACATTAAATTCACTAAAAATGGTCAAAATGGTTAAAATGAATAAAAGAACCATACAGGAATATTCAGGACCACCTCCCCGTGATGCATGTGCAGTGGCTGGATAAAATTCATCCGGGAAGTACCGGTAAAAAATTACAACACCTCGCAAAAAACCCATTAAATTCACTAAAAATGGGCAAAATGGTTAAAATGAAGAAAATAACCCCCCCACCTACACTCAGGGACACCTACCCGGGGAAACGAGTGCAGTCCCAGGCTAAAAGTCATCCGGGAAGTATCGATGCACCTCACAAACACCTGGAAAGCTCAATATTAGAAGTACCAAAAAATGACCAAATCACCAAAGTCACTTTAATTACCCACAAAACAGGTACTTTCCCCGGGTAAACTACCTCCACAACCACCCCCTGGACCTCCCAGCACCTCCCAGCACCTTCCAGCACCCTAACTGGGGTCAGAATTAAGAAAATCAGCCTCCCTCCACACTCCTCCACCAGCCAACACTTGAACATACACTTACCCGGACACCCCCCACCCCAACCCCGCAGAAACACCTCCGCAACATGCCCCTGTGCCCCCGTGCTCCAGGGGGTCCCGTGCCCCCACTCTTAAGCCCCTCCCTGGGTTAAAACCCATCCCTGGCCCTCCCCGAGTTTCGTACACTTGGTAGTACAAATCGAGAATTTGTGAAAATATGTCAGAGTACAAACAGCACTGAGGCCAAAACTTGGAAAAATTATAAAAATTGTTAAAACGCTTAAAATGAATAAAATAACTAACCAGGAAAATTCAAGACCACCTCCCCGTGATGCATGTGCAGTGGCTGGATAAAATTCATCCGGGAAGTACCGGTAAAAAATACAAACACCTCGCAAAAAACACATTAAATTCACTAAAAATGGTCAAAATGGTTAAAATGAATAAAAGAACCATACAGGAATATTCAGGACCACCTCCCCGTGATGCATGTGCAGTGGCTGGATAAAATTCATCCGGGAAGTACCGGTAAAAAATTACAACACCTCGCAAAAAACCCATTAAATTCACTAAAAATGGGCAAAATGGTTAAAATGAAGAAAATAACCCCCCACCTACACTCAGGGACACCTACCCGGGAAACGAGTGCAGTCCCAGGCTAAAAGTCATCCGGGAAGTATCGATGCACCTCACAAACACCTGGAAAGCTCAATATTAGAAGTACCAAAAAATGACCCAAATCACCAAAGTCACTTTAATTACCCACAAAACAGGTACTTTCCCCGGGTAAACTACCTCCACAACCACCCCCTGGACCTCCCAGCACCTCCCAGCACCTTCCAGCACCCTAACTGGGGTCAGAATTAAGAAAATCAGCCTCCCTCCACACTCCTCCACCAGCCAACACTTGAACATACACTTACCCGGACACCCCCCACCCCAACCCCGCAGAAACACCTCCGCAACATGCCCCTGTGCCCCCGTGCTCCAGGGGGTCCCGTGCCCCCACTCTTAAGCCCCCTCCCTGGGTTAAAACCCATCCCTGGCCCTCCCCGAGTTTCGTACACTTGGTAGTACAAATCGAGAATTTGTGAAAATATGTCAGAGTACAAACAGCACTGAGGCCAAAACTTGGAAAAAATTATAAAAATTGTTAAAACGCTTAAAATGAATAAAATAACTAACCAGGAAAATTCAAGACCACCTCCCCGTGATGCATGTGCAGTGGCTGGATAAAATTCATCCGGGAAGTACCGGTAAAAAATACAAACACCTCGCAAAAAACACATTAAATTCACTAAAAATGGTCAAAATGGTTAAAATGAATAAAAGAACCATACAGGAATATTCAGGACCACCTCCCCGTGATGCATGTGCAGTGGCTGGATAAAATTCATCCGGGAAGTACCGGTAAAAAATTACAACACCTCGCAAAAAACCCATTAAATTCACTAAAAATGGGCAAAATGGTTAAAATGAAGAAAATAACCCCCCACCTACACTCAGGGACACCTACCCGGGAAACGAGTGCAGTCCCAGGCTAAAAGTCATCCGGGAAGTATCGATGCACCTCACAAACACCTGGAAAGCTCAATATTAGAAGTACCAAAAAATGACCCAAATCACCAAAGTCACTTTAATTACCCACAAAACAGGTACTTTCCCCGGGTAAACTACCTCCACAACCACCCCCTGGACCTCCCAGCACCTCCCAGCACCTTCCAGCACCCTAACTGGGGTCAGAATTAAGAAAATCAGCCTCCCTCCACACTCCTCCACCAGCCAACACTTGAACATACACTTACCCGGACACCCCCCACCCCAACCCCGCAGAAACACCTCCGCAACATGCCCCTGTGCCCCCGTGCTCCAGGGGGTCCCGTGCCCCCACTCTTAAGCCCCCTCCCTGGGTTAAAACCCATCCCTGGCCCTCCCCGAGTTTCGTACACTTGGTAGTACAAATCGAGAATTTGTGAAAATATGTCAGAGTACAAACAGCACTGAGGCCAAAACTTGGAAAAATTATAAAAATTGTTAAAACGCTTAAAATGAATAAAATAACTAACCAGGAAAATTCAAGACCACCTCCCCGTGATGCATGTGCAGTGGCTGGATAAAATTCATCCGGGAAGTACCGGTAAAAAATACAAACACCTCGCAAAAAACACATTAAATTCACTAAAAATGGTCAAAATGGTTAAAATGAATAAAAGAACCATACAGGAATATTCAGGACCACCTCCCCGTGATGCATGTGCAGTGGCTGGATAAAATTCATCCGGGAAGTACCGGTAAAAAATTACAACACCTCGCAAAAAACCCATTAAATTCACTAAAAATGGGCAAAATGGTTAAAATGAAGAAAATAACCCCCCACCTACACTCAGGGACACCTACCCGGGAAACGAGTGCAGTCCCAGGCTAAAAGTCATCCGGGAAGTATCGATGCACCTCACAAACACCTGGAAAGCTCAATATTAGAAGTACCAAAAAATGACCCAAATCACCAAAGTCACTTTAATTACCCACAAAACAGGTACTTTCCCCGGGTAAACTACCTCCACAACCACCCCCTGGACCTCCCAGCACCTCCCAGCACCTTCCAGCACCCTAACTGGGGTCAGAATTAAGAAAATCAGCCTCCCTCCACACTCCTCCACCAGCCAACACTTGAACATACACTTACCCGGACACCCCCCACCCCAACCCCGCAGAAACACCTCCGCAACATGCCCCTGTGCCCCCGTGCTCCAGGGGGTCCCGTGCCCCCACTCTTAAGCCCCCTCCCTGGGTTAAAACCCATCCCTGGCCCTCCCCGAGTTTCGTACACTTGGTAGTACAAATCGAGAATTTGTGAAAATATGTCAGAGTACAAACAGCACTGAGGCCAAAACTTGGAAAAATTATAAAAATTGTTAAAACGCTTAAAATGAATAAAATAACTAACCAGGAAAATTCAAGACCACCTCCCCGTGATGCATGTGCAGTGGCTGGATAAAATTCATCCGGGAAGTACCGGTAAAAAATACAAACACCTCGCAAAAAACACATTAAATTCACTAAAAATGGTCAAAATGGTTAAAATGAATAAAAGAACCATACAGGAATATTCAGGACCACCTCCCCGTGATGCATGTGCAGTGGCTGGATAAAATTCATCCGGGAAGTACCGGTAAAAAATTACAACACCTCGCAAAAAACCCATTAAATTCACTAAAAATGGGCAAAATGGTTAAAATGAAGAAAATAACCCCCCACCTACACTCAGGGACACCTACCCGGGAAACGAGTGCAGTCCCAGGCTAAAAGTCATCCGGGAAGTATCGATGCACCTCACAAACACCTGGAAAGCTCAATATTAGAAGTACCAAAAAATGACCCAAATCACCAAAGTCACTTTAATTACCCACAAAACAGGTACTTTCCCCGGGTAAACTACCTCCACAACCACCCCCTGGACCTCCCAGCACCTCCCCAGCACCTTCCAGCACCCTAACTGGGGTCAGAATTAAGAAAATCAGCCTCCCTCCACACTCCTCCACCAGCCAACACTTGAACATACACTTACCCGGACACCCCCCACCCCAACCCCGCAGAAACACCTCCGCAACATGCCCCTGTGCCCCCGTGCTCCAGGGGGTCCCGTGCCCCCACTCTTAAGCCCCCTCCCTGGGTTAAAACCCATCCCTGGCCCTCCCCGAGTTTCGTACACTTGGTAGTACAAATCGAGAATTTGTGAAAATATGTCAGAGTACAAACAGCACTGAGGCCAAAACTTGGAAAAATTATAAAAATTGTTAAAACGCTTAAAATGAATAAAATAACTAACCAGGAAAATTCAAGACCACCTCCCCGTGATGCATGTGCAGTGGCTGGATAAAATTCATCCGGGAAGTACCGGTAAAAAATACAAACACCTCGCAAAAAACACATTAAATTCACTAAAAATGGTCAAAATGGTTAAAATGAATAAAAGAACCATACAGGAATATTCAGGACCACCTCCCCGTGATGCATGTGCAGTGGCTGGATAAAATTCATCCGGGAAGTACCGGTAAAAAATTACAACACCTCGCAAAAAACCCATTAAATTCACTAAAAATGGGCAAAATGGTTAAAATGAAGAAAATAACCCCCCACCTACACTCAGGGACACCTACCCGGGAAACGAGTGCAGTCCCAGGCTAAAAGTCATCCGGGAAGTATCGATGCACCTCACAAACACCTGGAAAGCTCAATATTAGAAGTACCAAAAAATGACCCAAATCACCAAAGTCACTTTAATTACCCACAAAACAGGTACTTTCCCCGGGTAAACTACCTCCACAACCACCCCCTGGACCTCCCAGCACCTCCCAGCACCTTCCAGCACCCTAACTGGGGTCAGAATTAAGAAAATCAGCCTCCCTCCACACTCCTCCACCAGCCAACACTTGAACATACACTTACCCGGACACCCCCCACCCCAACCCCGCAGAAACACCTCCGCAACATGCCCCTGTGCCCCCGTGCTCCAGGGGGTCCCGTGCCCCCACTCTTAAGCCCCCTCCCTGGGTTAAAACCCATCCCTGGCCCTCCCCGAGTTTCGTACACTTGGTAGTACAAATCGAGAATTTGTGAAAATATGTCAGAGTACAAACAGCACTGAGGCCAAAACTTGGAAAAATTATAAAAATTGTTAAAACGCTTAAAATGAATAAAATAACTAACCAGGAAAATTCAAGACCACCTCCCCGTGATGCATGTGCAGTGGCTGGATAAAATTCATCCGGGAAGTACCGGTAAAAAATACAAACACCTCGCAAAAAACACATTAAATTCACTAAAAATGGTCAAAATGGTTAAAATGAATAAAAGAACCATACAGGAATATTCAGGACCACCTCCCCGTGATGCATGTGCAGTGGCTGGATAAAATTCATCCGGGAAGTACCGGTAAAAAATTACAACACCTCGCAAAAAACCCATTAAATTCACTAAAAATGGGCAAAATGGTTAAAATGAAGAAAATAACCCCCCACCTACACTCAGGGACACCTACCCGGGAAACGAGTGCAGTCCCAGGCTAAAAGTCATCCGGGAAGTATCGATGCACCTCACAAACACCTGGAAAGCTCAATATTAGAAGTACCAAAAAATGACCCAAATCACCAAAGTCACTTTAATTACCCACAAAACAGGTACTTTCCCCGGGTAAACTACCTCCACAACCACCCCCTGGACCTCCCAGCACCTCCCAGCACCTTCCAGCACCCTAACTGGGGTCAGAATTAAGAAAATCAGCCTCCCTCCACACTCCTCCACCAGCCAACACTTGAACATACACTTACCCGGACACCCCCCACCCCAACCCCGCAGAAACACCTCCGCAACATGCCCCTGTGCCCCCGTGCTCCAGGGGGTCCCGTGCCCCCACTCTTAAGCCCCCTCCCTGGGTTAAAACCCATCCCTGGCCCTCCCCGAGTTTCGTACACTTGGTAGTACAAATCGAGAATTTGTGAAAATATGTCAGAGTACAAACAGCACTGAGGCCAAAACTTGGAAAAATTATAAAAATTGTTAAAACGCTTAAAATGAATAAAATAACTAACCAGGAAAATTCAAGACCACCTCCCCGTGATGCATGTGCAGTGGCTGGATAAAATTCATCCGGGAAGTACCGGTAAAAAATACAAACACCTCGCAAAAAACACATTAAATTCACTAAAAATGGTCAAAATGGTTAAAATGAATAAAAGAACCATACAGGAATATTCAGGACCACCTCCCCGTGATGCATGTGCAGTGGCTGGATAAAATTCATCCGGGAAGTACCGGTAAAAAATTACAACACCTCGCAAAAAACCCATTAAATTCACTAAAAATGGGCAAAATGGTTAAAATGAAGAAAATAACCCCCCACCTACACTCAGGGACACCTACCCGGGAAACGAGTGCAGTCCCAGGCTAAAAGTCATCCGGGAAGTATCGATGCACCTCACAAACACCTGGAAAGCTCAATATTAGAAGTACCAAAAAATGACCCAAATCACCAAAGTCACTTTAATTACCCACAAAACAGGTACTTTCCCCGGGTAAACTACCTCCACAACCACCCCCTGGACCTCCCAGCACCTCCCAGCACCTTCCAGCACCCTAACTGGGGTCAGAATTAAGAAAATCAGCCTCCCTCCACACTCCTCCACCAGCCAACACTTGAACATACACTTACCCGGACACCCCCCACCCCAACCCCGCAGAAACACCTCCGCAACATGCCCCTGTGCCCCCGTGCTCCAGGGGGTCCCGTGCCCCCACTCTTAAGCCCCCTCCCTGGGTTAAAACCCATCCCTGGCCCTCCCCGAGTTTCGTACACTTGGTAGTACAAATCGAGAATTTGTGAAAATATGTCAGAGTACAAACAGCACTGAGGCCAAAACTTGGAAAAATTATAAAAATTGTTAAAACGCTTAAAATGAATAAAATAACTAACCAGGAAAATTCAAGACCACCTCCCCGTGATGCATGTGCAGTGGCTGGATAAAATTCATCCGGGAAGTACCGGTAAAAAATACAAACACCTCGCAAAAAACACATTAAATTCACTAAAAATGGTCAAAATGGTTAAAATGAATAAAAGAACCATACAGGAATATTCAGGACCACCTCCCCGTGATGCATGTGCAGTGGCTGGATAAAATTCATCCGGGAAGTACCGGTAAAAAATTACAACACCTCGCAAAAAACCCATTAAATTCACTAAAAATGGGCAAAATGGTTAAAATGAAGAAAATAACCCCCCACCTACACTCAGGGACACCTACCCGGGAAACGAGTGCAGTCCCAGGCTAAAAGTCATCCGGGAAGTATCGATGCACCTCACAAACACCTGGAAAGCTCAATATTAGAAGTACCAAAAAATGACCCAAATCACCAAAGTCACTTTAATTACCCACAAAACAGGTACTTTCCCCGGGTAAACTACCTCCACAACCACCCCCTGGACCTCCCAGCACCTCCCAGCACCTTCCAGCACCCTAACTGGGGTCAGAATTAAGAAAATCAGCCTCCCTCCACACTCCTCCACCAGCCAACACTTGAACATACACTTACCCGGACACCCCCCACCCCAACCCCGCAGAAACACCTCCGCAACATGCCCCTGTGCCCCCGTGCTCCAGGGGGTCCCGTGCCCCCACTCTTAAGCCCCCTCCCTGGGTTAAAACCCATCCCTGGCCCTCCCCGAGTTTCGTACACTTGGTAGTACAAATCGAGAATTTGTGAAAATATGTCAGAGTACAAACAGCACTGAGGCCAAAACTTGGAAAAATTATAAAAATTGTTAAAACGCTTAAAATGAATAAAATAACTAACCAGGAAAATTCAAGACCACCTCCCCGTGATGCATGTGCAGTGGCTGGATAAAATTCATCCGGGAAGTACCGGTAAAAAATACAAACACCTCGCAAAAAACACATTAAATTCACTAAAAATGGTCAAAATGGTTAAAATGAATAAAAGAACCATACAGGAATATTCAGGACCACCTCCCCGTGATGCATGTGCAGTGGCTGGATAAAATTCATCCGGGAAGTACCGGTAAAAAATTACAACACCTCGCAAAAAACCCATTAAATTCACTAAAAATGGGCAAAATGGTTAAAATGAAGAAAATAACCCCCCACCTACACTCAGGGACACCTACCCGGGAAACGAGTGCAGTCCCAGGCTAAAAGTCATCCGGGAAGTATCGATGCACCTCACAAACACCTGGAAAGCTCAATATTAGAAGTACCAAAAAATGACCCAAATCACCAAAGTCACTTTAATTACCCACAAAACAGGTACTTTCCCCGGGTAAACTACCTCCACAACCACCCCCTGGACCTCCCAGCACCTCCCAGCACCTTCCAGCACCCTAACTGGGGTCAGAATTAAGAAAATCAGCCTCCCTCCACACTCCTCCACCAGCCAACACTTGAACATACACTTACCCGGACACCCCCCACCCCAACCCCGCAGAAACACCTCCGCAACATGCCCCTGTGCCCCCGTGCTCCAGGGGGTCCCGTGCCCCCACTCTTAAGCCCCCTCCCTGGGTTAAAACCCATCCCTGGCCCTCCCCGAGTTTCGTACACTTGGTAGTACAAATCGAGAATTTGTGAAAATATGTCAGAGTACAAACAGCACTGAGGCCAAAACTTGGAAAAATTATAAAAATTGTTAAAACGCTTAAAATGAATAAAATAACTAACCAGGAAAATTCAAGACCACCTCCCCGTGATGCATGTGCAGTGGCTGGATAAAATTCATCCGGGAAGTACCGGTAAAAAATACAAACACCTCGCAAAAAACACATTAAATTCACTAAAAATGGTCAAAATGGTTAAAATGAATAAAAGAACCATACAGGAATATTCAGGACCACCTCCCCGTGATGCATGTGCAGTGGCTGGATAAAATTCATCCGGGAAGTACCGGTAAAAAATTACAACACCTCGCAAAAAACCCATTAAATTCACTAAAAATGGGCAAAATGGTTAAAATGAAGAAAATAACCCCCCACCTACACTCAGGGACACCTACCCGGGAAACGAGTGCAGTCCCAGGCTAAAAGTCATCCGGGAAGTATCGATGCACCTCACAAACACCTGGAAAGCTCAATATTAGAAGTACCAAAAAATGACCCAAATCACCAAAGTCACTTTAATTACCCACAAAACAGGTACTTTCCCCGGGTAAACTACCTCCACAACCACCCCCTGGACCTCCCAGCACCTCCCAGCACCTTCCAGCACCCTAACTGGGGTCAGAATTAAGAAAATCAGCCTCCCTCCACACTCCTCCACCAGCCAACACTTGAACATACACTTACCCGGACACCCCCCACCCCAACCCCGCAGAAACACCTCCGCAACATGCCCCTGTGCCCCCGTGCTCCAGGGGGTCCCGTGCCCCCACTCTTAAGCCCCCTCCCTGGGTTAAAACCCATCCCTGGCCCTCCCCGAGTTTCGTACACTTGGTAGTACAAATCGAGAATTTGTGAAAATATGTCAGAGTACAAACAGCACTGAGGCCAAAACTTGGAAAAATTATAAAAATTGTTAAAACGCTTAAAATGAATAAAATAACTAACCAGGAAAATTCAAGACCACCTCCCCGTGATGCATGTGCAGTGGCTGGATAAAATTCATCCGGGAAGTACCGGTAAAAAATACAAACACCTCGCAAAAAACACATTAAATTCACTAAAAATGGTCAAAATGGTTAAAATGAATAAAAGAACCATACAGGAATATTCAGGACCACCTCCCCGTGATGCATGTGCAGTGGCTGGATAAAATTCATCCGGGAAGTACCGGTAAAAAATTACAACACCTCGCAAAAAACCCATTAAATTCACTAAAAATGGGCAAAATGGTTAAAATGAAGAAAATAACCCCCCACCTACACTCAGGGACACCTACCCGGGAAACGAGTGCAGTCCCAGGCTAAAAGTCATCCGGGAAGTATCGATGCACCTCACAAACACCTGGAAAGCTCAATATTAGAAGTACCAAAAAATGACCCAAATCACCAAAGTCACTTTAATTACCCACAAAACAGGTACTTTCCCCGGGTAAACTACCTCCACAACCACCCCCTGGACCTCCCAGCACCTCCCAGCACCTTCCAGCACCCTAACTGGGGTCAGAATTAAGAAAATCAGCCTCCCTCCACACTCCTCCACCAGCCAACACTTGAACATACACTTACCCGGACACCCCCCACCCCAACCCCGCAGAAACACCTCCGCAACATGCCCCTGTGCCCCCGTGCTCCAGGGGGTCCCGTGCCCCCACTCTTAAGCCCCCTCCCTGGGTTAAAACCCATCCCTGGCCCTCCCCGAGTTTCGTACACTTGGTAGTACAAATCGAGAATTTGTGAAAATATGTCAGAGTACAAACAGCACTGAGGCCAAAACTTGGAAAAATTATAAAAATTGTTAAAACGCTTAAAATGAATAAAATAACTAACCAGGAAAATTCAAGACCACCTCCCCGTGATGCATGTGCAGTGGCTGGATAAAATTCATCCGGGAAGTACCGGTAAAAAATACAAACACCTCGCAAAAAACACATTAAATTCACTAAAAATGGTCAAAATGGTTAAAATGAATAAAAGAACCATACAGGAATATTCAGGACCACCTCCCCGTGATGCATGTGCAGTGGCTGGATAAAATTCATCCGGGAAGTACCGGTAAAAAATTACAACACCTCGCAAAAAACCCATTAAATTCACTAAAAATGGGCAAAATGGTTAAAATGAAGAAAATAACCCCCCACCTACACTCAGGGACACCTACCCGGGAAACGAGTGCAGTCCCAGGCTAAAAGTCATCCGGGAAGTATCGATGCACCTCACAAACACCTGGAAAGCTCAATATTAGAAGTACCAAAAAATGACCCAAATCACCAAAGTCACTTTAATTACCCACAAAACAGGTACTTTCCCCGGGTAAACTACCTCCACAACCACCCCCTGGACCTCCCAGCACCTCCCAGCACCTTCCAGCACCCTAACTGGGGTCAGAATTAAGAAAATCAGCCTCCCTCCACACTCCTCCACCAGCCAACACTTGAACATACACTTACCCGGACACCCCCCACCCCAACCCCGCAGAAACACCTCCGCAACATGCCCCTGTGCCCCCGTGCTCCAGGGGGTCCCGTGCCCCCACTCTTAAGCCCCCTCCCTGGGTTAAAACCCATCCCTGGCCCTCCCCGAGTTTCGTACACTTGGTAGTACAAATCGAGAATTTGTGAAAATATGTCAGAGTACAAACAGCACTGAGGCCAAAACTTGGAAAAATTATAAAAATTGTTAAAACGCTTAAAATGAATAAAATAACTAACCAGGAAAATTCAAGACCACCTCCCCGTGATGCATGTGCAGTGGCTGGATAAAATTCATCCGGGAAGTACCGGTAAAAAATACAAACACCTCGCAAAAAACACATTAAATTCACTAAAAATGGTCAAAATGGTTAAAATGAATAAAAGAACCATACAGGAATATTCAGGACCACCTCCCCGTGATGCATGTGCAGTGGCTGGATAAAATTCATCCGGGAAGTACCGGTAAAAAATTACAACACCTCGCAAAAAACCCATTAAATTCACTAAAAATGGGCAAAATGGTTAAAATGAAGAAAATAACCCCCCACCTACACTCAGGGACACCTACCCGGGAAACGAGTGCAGTCCCAGGCTAAAAGTCATCCGGGAAGTATCGATGCACCTCACAAACACCTGGAAAGCTCAATATTAGAAGTACCAAAAAATGACCCAAATCACCAAAGTCACTTTAATTACCCACAAAACAGGTACTTTCCCCGGGTAAACTACCTCCACAACCACCCCCTGGACCTCCCAGCACCTCCCAGCACCTTCCAGCACCCTAACTGGGGTCAGAATTAAGAAAATCAGCCTCCCTCCACACTCCTCCACCAGCCAACACTTGAACATACACTTACCCGGACACCCCCCACCCCAACCCCGCAGAAACACCTCCGCAACATGCCCCTGTGCCCCCGTGCTCCAGGGGGTCCCGTGCCCCCACTCTTAAGCCCCCTCCCTGGGTTAAAACCCATCCCTGGCCCTCCCCGAGTTTCGTACACTTGGTAGTACAAATCGAGAATTTGTGAAAATATGTCAGAGTACAAACAGCACTGAGGCCAAAACTTGGAAAAATTATAAAAATTGTTAAAACGCTTAAAATGAATAAAATAACTAACCAGGAAAATTCAAGACCACCTCCCCGTGATGCATGTGCAGTGGCTGGATAAAATTCATCCGGGAAGTACCGGTAAAAAATACAAACACCTCGCAAAAAACACATTAAATTCACTAAAAATGGTCAAAATGGTTAAAATGAATAAAAGAACCATACAGGAATATTCAGGACCACCTCCCCGTGATGCATGTGCAGTGGCTGGATAAAATTCATCCGGGAAGTACCGGTAAAAAATTACAACACCTCGCAAAAAACCCATTAAATTCACTAAAAATGGGCAAAATGGTTAAAATGAAGAAAATAACCCCCCACCTACACTCAGGGACACCTACCCGGGAAACGAGTGCAGTCCCAGGCTAAAAGTCATCCGGGAAGTATCGATGCACCTCACAAACACCTGGAAAGCTCAATATTAGAAGTACCAAAAAATGACCCAAATCACCAAAGTCACTTTAATTACCCACAAAACAGGTACTTTCCCCGGGTAAACTACCTCCACAACCACCCCCTGGACCTCCCAGCACCTCCCAGCACCTTCCAGCACCCTAACTGGGGTCAGAATTAAGAAAATCAGCCTCCCTCCACACTCCTCCACCAGCCAACACTTGAACATACACTTACCCGGACACCCCCCACCCCAACCCCGCAGAAACACCTCCGCAACATGCCCCTGTGCCCCCGTGCTCCAGGGGGTCCCGTGCCCCCACTCTTAAGCCCCCTCCCTGGGTTAAAACCCATCCCTGGCCCTCCCCGAGTTTCGTACACTTGGTAGTACAAATCGAGAATTTGTGAAAATATGTCAGAGTACAAACAGCACTGAGGCCAAAACTTGGAAAAATTATAAAAATTGTTAAAACGCTTAAAATGAATAAAATAACTAACCAGGAAAATTCAAGACCACCTCCCCGTGATGCATGTGCAGTGGCTGGATAAAATTCATCCGGGAAGTACCGGTAAAAAATACAAACACCTCGCAAAAAACACATTAAATTCACTAAAAATGGTCAAAATGGTTAAAATGAATAAAAGAACCATACAGGAATATTCAGGACCACCTCCCCGTGATGCATGTGCAGTGGCTGGATAAAATTCATCCGGGAAGTACCGGTAAAAAATTACAACACCTCGCAAAAAACCCATTAAATTCACTAAAAATGGGCAAAATGGTTAAAATGAAGAAAATAACCCCCCACCTACACTCAGGGACACCTACCCGGGAAACGAGTGCAGTCCCAGGCTAAAAGTCATCCGGGAAGTATCGATGCACCTCACAAACACCTGGAAAGCTCAATATTAGAAGTACCAAAAAATGACCCAAATCACCAAAGTCACTTTAATTACCCACAAAACAGGTACTTTCCCCGGGTAAACTACCTCCACAACCACCCCCTGGACCTCCCAGCACCTCCCAGCACCTTCCAGCACCCTAACTGGGGTCAGAATTAAGAAAATCAGCCTCCCTCCACACTCCTCCACCAGCCAACACTTGAACATACACTTACCCGGACACCCCCCACCCCAACCCCGCAGAAACACCTCCGCAACATGCCCCTGTGCCCCCGTGCTCCAGGGGGTCCCGTGCCCCCACTCTTAAGCCCCCTCCCTGGGTTAAAACCCATGCCCTGGCCCTCCCCGAGTTTCGTACACTTGGTAGTACAAATCGAGAATTTGTGAAAATATGTCAGAGTACAAACAGCACTGAGGCCAAAACTTGGAAAAATTATAAAAATTGTTAAAACGCTTAAAATGAATAAAATAACTAACCAGGAAAATTCAAGACCACCTCCCCGTGATGCATGTGCAGTGGCTGGATAAAATTCATCCGGGAAGTACCGGTAAAAAATACAAACACCTCGCAAAAAACACATTAAATTCACTAAAAATGGTCAAAATGGTTAAAATGAATAAAAGAACCATACAGGAATATTCAGGACCACCTCCCCGTGATGCATGTGCAGTGGCTGGATAAAATTCATCCGGGAAGTACCGGTAAAAAATTACAACACCTCGCAAAAAACCCATTAAATTCACTAAAAATGGGCAAAATGGTTAAAATGAAGAAAATAACCCCCCACCTACACTCAGGGACACCTACCCGGGAAACGAGTGCAGTCCCAGGCTAAAAGTCATCCGGGAAGTATCGATGCACCTCACAAACACCTGGAAAGCTCAATATTAGAAGTACCAAAAAATGACCCAAATCACCAAAGTCACTTTAATTACCCACAAAACAGGTACTTTCCCCGGGTAAACTACCTCCACAACCACCCCCTGGACCTCCCAGCACCTCCCAGCACCTTCCAGCACCCTAACTGGGGTCAGAATTAAGAAAATCAGCCTCCCTCCACACTCCTCCACC
>JAVDOI010000418.1:0-17500 GCA_032191485.1 Leptoclinus maculatus
CCCTAACCCTAACCCTAACCCTAACCCTAACCCTAACCCTAACCCTAACCCTAACCCTAACCCTAACCCTAACCCTAACCCTAACCCTAACCCTAACCCTAACCCTAACCCTAACCCTAACCCTAACCCTAACCCTAACCCTAACCCTAACCCTAACCCTAACCCTAACCCTAACCCTAACCCTAACCCTAACCCTAACCCTAACCCTAACCCTAACCCTAACCCTAACCCTAACCCTAACCCTAACCCTAACCCTAACCCTAACCCTAACCCTAACCCTAACCCTAACCCTAACCCTAACCCTAACCCTAACCCTAACCCTAACCCTAACCCTAACCCTAACCCTAACCCTAACCCTAACCCTAACCCTAACCCTAACCCTAACCCTAACCCTAACCCTAACCCTAACCCTAACCCTAACCCTAACCCTAACCCTAACCCTAACCCTAACCCTAACCCTAACCCTAACCCTAACCCTAACCCTAACCCTAACCCTAACCCTAACCCTAACCCTAACCCTAACCCTAACCCTAACCCTAACCCTAACCCTAACCCTAACCCTAACCCTAACCCTAACCCTAACCCTAACCCTAACCCTAACCCTAACCCTAACCCTAACCCTAACCCTAACCCTAACCCTAACCCTAACCCTAACCCTAACCCTAACCCTAACCCTAACCCTAACCCTAACCCTAACCCTAACCCTAACCCTAACCCTAACCCTAACCCTAACCCTAACCCTAACCCTAACCCTAACCCTAACCCTAACCCTAACCCTAACCCTAACCCTAACCCTAACCCTAACCCTAACCCTAACCCTAACCCTAACCCTAACCCTAACCCTAACCCTAACCCTAACCCTAACCCTAACCCTAACCCTAACCCTAACCCTAACCCTAACCCTAACCCTAACCCTAACCCTAACCCTAACCCTAACCCTAACCCTAACCCTAACCCTAACCCTAACCCTAACCCTAACCCTAACCCTAACCCTAACCCTAACCCTAACCCTAACCCTAACCCTAACCCTAACCCTAACCCTAACCCTAACCCTAACCCTAACCCTAACCCTAACCCTAACCCTAACCCTAACCCTAACCCTAACCCTAACCCTAACCCTAACCCTAACCCTAACCCTAACCCTAACCCTAACCCTAACCCTAACCCTAACCCTAACCCTAACCCTAACCCTAACCCTAACCCTAACCCTAACCCTAACCCTAACCCTAACCCTAACCCTAACCCTAACCCTAACCCTAACCCTAACCCTAACCCTAACCCTAACCCTAACCCTAACCCTAACCCTAACCCTAACCCTAACCCTAACCCTAACCCTAACCCTAACCCTAACCCTAACCCTAACCCTAACCCTAACCCTAACCCTAACCCTAACCCTAACCCTAACCCTAACCCTAACCCTAACCCTAACCCTAACCCTAACCCTAACCCTAACCCTAACCCTAACCCTAACCCTAACCCTAACCCTAACCCTAACCCTAACCCTAACCCTAACCCTAACCCTAACCCTAACCCTAACCCTAACCCTAACCCTAACCCTAACCCTAACCCTAACCCTAACCCTAACCCTAACCCTAACCCTAACCCTAACCCTAACCCTAACCCTAACCCTAACCCTAACCCTAACCCTAACCCTAACCCTAACCCTAACCCTAACCCTAACCCTAACCCTAACCCTAACCCTAACCCTAACCCTAACCCTAACCCTAACCCTAACCCTAACCCTAACCCTAACCCTAACCCTAACCCTAACCCTAACCCTAACCCTAACCCTAACCCTAACCCTAACCCTAACCCTAACCCTAACCCTAACCCTAACCCTAACCCTAACCCTAACCCTAACCCTAACCCTAACCCTAACCCTAACCCTAACCCTAACCCTAACCCTAACCCTAACCCTAACCCTAACCCTAACCCTAACCCTAACCCTAACCCTAACCCTAACCCTAACCCTAACCCTAACCCTAACCCTAACCCTAACCCTAACCCTAACCCTAACCCTAACCCTAACCCTAACCCTAACCCTAACCCTAACCCTAACCCTAACCCTAACCCTAACCCTAACCCTAACCCTAACCCTAACCCTAACCCTAACCCTAACCCTAACCCTAACCCTAACCCTAACCCTAACCCTAACCCTAACCCTAACCCTAACCCTAACCCTAACCCTAACCCTAACCCTAACCCTATCCCTAACCCTAACCCTAACCCTAACCCTAACCCTAACCCTAACCCTAACCCTAACCCTAACCCTAACCCTAACCCTAACCCTAACCCTAACCCTAACCCTAACCCTAACCCTAACCCTAACCCTAACCCTAACCCTAACCCTAACCCTAACCCTAACCCTAACCCTAACCCTAACCCTAACCCTAACCCTAACCCTAACCCTAACCCTAACCCTAACCCTAACCCTAACCCTAACCCTAACCCTAACCCTAACCCTAACCCTAACCCTAACCCTAACCCTAACCCTAACCCTAACCCTAACCCTAACCCTAACCCTAACCCTAACCCTAACCCTAACCCTAACCCTAACCCTAACCCTAACCCTAACCCTAACCCTAACCCTAACCCTAACCCTAACCCTAACCCTAACCCTAACCCTAACCCTAACCCTAACCCTAACCCTAACCCTAACCCTAACCCTAACCCTAACCCTAACCCTAACCCTAACCCTAACCCTAACCCTAACCCTAACCCTAACCCTAACCCTAACCCTAACCCTAACCCTAACCCTAACCCTAACCCTAACCCTAACCCTAACCCTAACCCTAACCCTAACCCTAACCCTAACCCTAACCCTAACCCTAACCCTAACCCTAACCCTAACCCTAACCCTAACCCTAACCCTAACCCTAACCCTAACCCTAACCCTAACCCTAACCCTAACCCTAACCCTAACCCTAACCCTAACCCTAACCCTAACCCTAACCCTAACCCTAACCCTAACCCTAACCCTAACCCTAACCCTAACCCTAACCCTAACCCTAACCCTAAC
The DNA here is from genome assembly GCA_032191485.1 of Leptoclinus maculatus. NCBI lineage: Eukaryota > Metazoa > Chordata > Actinopteri > Perciformes > Stichaeidae > Leptoclinus > Leptoclinus maculatus. The sequence goes on from JAVDOI010000418.1 coordinate 3,020, forward strand.
CCTAACCCTAACCCTAACCCTAACCCTAACCCTAACCCTAACCCTAACCCTAACCCTAACCCTAACCCTAACCCTAACCCTAACCCTAACCCTAACCCTAACCCTAACCCTAACCCTAACCCTAACCCTAACCCTAACCCTAACCCTAACCCTAACCCTAACCCTAACCCTAACCCTAACCCTAACCCTAACCCTAACCCTAACCCTAACCCTAACCCTAACCCTAACCCTAACCCTAACCCTAACCCTAACCCTAACCCTAACCCTAACCCTAACCCTAACCCTAACCCTAACCCTAACCCTAACCCTAACCCTAACCCTAACCCTAACCCTAACCCTAACCCTAACCCTAACCCTAACCCTAACCCTAACCCTAACCCTAACCCTAACCCTAACCCTAACCCTAACCCTAACCCTAACCCTAACCCTAACCCTAACCCTAACCCTAACCCTAACCCTAACCCTAACCCTAACCCTAACCCTAACCCTAACCCTAACCCTAACCCTAACCCTAACCCTAACCCTAACCCTAACCCTAACCCTAACCCTAACCCTAACCCTAACCCTAACCCTAACCCTAACCCTAACCCTAACCCTAACCCTAACCCTAACCCTAACCCTAACCCTAACCCTAACCCTAACCCTAACCCTAACCCTAACCCTAACCCTAACCCTAACCCTAACCCTAACCCTAACCCTAACCCTAACCCTAACCCTAACCCTAACCCTAACCCTAACCCTAACCCTAACCCTAACCCTAACCCTAACCCTAACCCTAACCCTAACCCTAACCCTAACCCTAACCCTAACCCTAACCCTAACCCTAACCCTAACCCTAACCCTAACCCTAACCCTAACCCTAACCCTAACCCTAACCCTAACCCTAACCCTAACCCTAACCCTAACCCTAACCCTAACCCTAACCCTAACCCTAACCCTAACCCTAACCCTAACCCTAACCCTAACCCTAACCCTAACCCTAACCCTAACCCTAACCCTAACCCTAACCCTAACCCTAACCCTAACCCTAACCCTAACCCTAACCCTAACCCTAACCCTAACCCTAACCCTAACCCTAACCCTAACCCTAACCCTAACCCTAACCCTAACCCTAACCCTAACCCTAACCCTAACCCTAACCCTAACCCTAACCCTAACCCTAACCCTAACCCTAACCCTAACCCTAACCCTAACCCTAACCCTAACCCTAACCCTAACCCTAACCCTAACCCTAACCCTAACCCTAACCCTAACCCTAACCCTAACCCTAACCCTAACCCTAACCCTAACCCTAACCCTAACCCTAACCCTAACCCTAACCCTAACCCTAACCCTAACCCTAACCCTAACCCTAACCCTAACCCTAACCCTAACCCTAACCCTAACCCTAACCCTAACCCTAACCCTAACCCTAACCCTAACCCTAACCCTAACCCTAACCCTAACCCTAACCCTAACCCTAACCCTAACCCTAACCCTAACCCTAACCCTAACCCTAACCCTAACCCTAACCCTAACCCTAACCCTAACCCTAACCCTAACCCTAACCCTAACCCTAACCCTAACCCTAACCCTAACCCTAACCCTAACCCTAACCCTAACCCTAACCCTAACCCTAACCCTAACCCTAACCCTAACCCTAACCCTAACCCTAACCCTAACCCTAACCCTAACCCTAACCCTAACCCTAACCCTAACCCTAACCCTAACCCTAACCCTAACCCTAACCCTAACCCTAACCCTAACCCTAACCCTAACCCTAACCCTAACCCTAACCCTAACCCTAACCCTAACCCTAACCCTAACCCTAACCCTAACCCTAACCCTAACCCTAACCCTAACCCTAACCCTAACCCTAACCCTAACCCTAACCCTAACCCTAACCCTAACCCTAACCCTAACCCTAACCCTAACCCTAACCCTAACCCTAACCCTAACCCTAACCCTAACCCTAACCCTAACCCTAACCCTAACCCTAACCCTAACCCTAACCCTAACCCTAACCCTAACCCTAACCCTAACCCTAACCCTAACCCTAACCCTAACCCTAACCCTAACCCTAACCCTAACCCTAACCCTAACCCTAACCCTAACCCTAACCCTAACCCTAACCCTAACCCTAACCCTAACCCTAACCCTAACCCTAACCCTAACCCTAACCCTAACCCTAACCCTAACCCTAACCCTAACCCTAACCCTAACCCTAACCCTAACCCTAACCCTAACCCTAACCCTAACCCTAACCCTAACCCTAACCCTAACCCTAACCCTAACCCTAACCCTAACCCTAACCCTAACCCTAACCCTAACCCTAACCCTAACCCTAACCCTAACCCTAACCCTAACCCTAACCCTAACCCTAACCCTAACCCTAACCCTAACCCTAACCCTAACCCTAACCCTAACCCTAACCCTAACCCTAACCCTAACCCTAACCCTAACCCTAACCCTAACCCTAACCCTAACCCTAACCCTAACCCTAACCCTAACCCTAACCCTAACCCTAACCCTAACCCTAACCCTAACCCTAACCCTAACCCTAACCCTAACCCTAACCCTAACCCTAACCCTAACCCTAACCCTAACCCTAACCCTAACCCTAACCCTAACCCTAACCCTAACCCTAACCCTAACCCTAACCCTAACCCTAACCCTAACCCTAACCCTAACCCTAACCCTAACCCTAACCCTAACCCTAACCCTAACCCTAACCCTAACCCTAACCCTAACCCTAACCCTAACCCTAACCCTAACCCTAACCCTAACCCTAACCCTAACCCTAACCCTAACCCTAACCCTAACCCTAACCCTAACCCTAACCCTAACCCTAACCCTAACCCTAACCCTAACCCTAACCCTAACCCTAACCCTAACCCTAACCCTAACCCTAACCCTAACCCTAACCCTAACCCTAACCCTAACCCTAACCCTAACCCTAACCCTAACCCTAACCCTAACCCTAACCCTAACCCTAACCCTAACCCTAACCCTAACCCTAACCCTAACCCTAACCCTAACCCTAACCCTAACCCTAACCCTAACCCTAACCCTAACCCTAACCCTAACCCTAACCCTAACCCTAACCCTAACCCTAACCCTAACCCTAACCCTAACCCTAACCCTAACCCTAACCCTAACCCTAACCCTAACCCTAACCCTAACCCTAACCCTAACCCTAACCCTAACCCTAACCCTAACCCTAACCCTAACCCTAACCCTAACCCTAACCCTAACCCTAACCCTAACCCTAACCCTAACCCTAACCCTAACCCTAACCCTAACCCTAACCCTAACCCTAACCCTAACCCTAACCCTAACCCTAACCCTAACCCTAACCCTAACCCTAACCCTAACCCTAACCCTAACCCTAACCCTAACCCTAACCCTAACCCTAACCCTAACCCTAACCCTAACCCTAACCCTAACCCTAACCCTAACCCTAACCCTAACCCTAACCCTAACCCTAACCCTAACCCTAACCCTAACCCTAACCCTAACCCTAACCCTAACCCTAACCCTAACCCTAACCCTAACCCTAACCCTAACCCTAACCCTAACCCTAACCCTAACCCTAACCCTAACCCTAACCCTAACCCTAACCCTAACCCTAACCCTAACCCTAACCCTAACCCTAACCCTAACCCTAACCCTAACCCTAACCCTAACCCTAACCCTAACCCTAACCCTAACCCTAACCCTAACCCTAACCCTAACCCTAACCCTAACCCTAACCCTAACCCTAACCCTAACCCTAACCCTAACCCTAACCCTAACCCTAACCCTAACCCTAACCCTAACCCTAACCCTAACCCTAACCCTAACCCTAACCCTAACCCTAACCCTAACCCTAACCCTAACCCTAACCCTAACCCTAACCCTAACCCTAACCCTAACCCTAACCCTAACCCTAACCCTAACCCTAACCCTAACCCTAACCCTAACCCTAACCCTAACCCTAACCCTAACCCTAACCCTAACCCTAACCCTAACCCTAACCCTAACCCTAACCCTAACCCTAACCCTAACCCTAACCCTAACCCTAACCCTAACCCTAACCCTAACCCTAACCCTAACCCTAACCCTAACCCTAACCCTAACCCTAACCCTAACCCTAACCCTAACCCTAACCCTAACCCTAACCCTAACCCTAACCCTAACCCTAACCCTAACCCTAACCCTAACCCTAACCCTAACCCTAACCCTAACCCTAACCCTAACCCTAACCCTAACCCTAACCCTAACCCTAACCCTAACCCTAACCCTAACCCTAACCCTAACCCTAACCCTAACCCTAACCCTAACCCTAACCCTAACCCTAACCCTAACCCTAACCCTAACCCTAACCCTAACCCTAACCCTAACCCTAACCCTAACCCTAACCCTAACCCTAACCCTAACCCTAACCCTAACCCTAACCCTAACCCTAACCCTAACCCTAACCCTAACCCTAACCCTAACCCTAACCCTAACCCTAACCCTAACCCTAACCCTAACCCTAACCCTAACCCTAACCCTAACCCTAACCCTAACCCTAACCCTAACCCTAACCCTAACCCTAACCCTAACCCTAACCCTAACCCTAACCCTAACCCTAACCCTAACCCTAACCCTAACCCTAACCCTAACCCTAACCCTAACCCTAACCCTAACCCTAACCCTAACCCTAACCCTAACCCTAACCCTAACCCTAACCCTAACCCTAACCCTAACCCTAACCCTAACCCTAACCCTAACCCTAACCCTAACCCTAACCCTAACCCTAACCCTAACCCTAACCCTAACCCTAACCCTAACCCTAACCCTAACCCTAACCCTAACCCTAACCCTAACCCTAACCCTAACCCTAACCCTAACCCTAACCCTAACCCTAACCCTAACCCTAACCCTAACCCTAACCCTAACCCTAACCCTAACCCTAACCCTAACCCTAACCCTAACCCTAACCCTAACCCTAACCCTAACCCTAACCCTAACCCTAACCCTAACCCTAACCCTAACCCTAACCCTAACCCTAACCCTAACCCTAACCCTAACCCTAACCCTAACCCTAACCCTAACCCTAACCCTAACCCTAACCCTAACCCTAACCCTAACCCTAACCCTAACCCTAACCCTAACCCTAACCCTAACCCTAACCCTAACCCTAACCCTAACCCTAACCCTAACCCTAACCCTAACCCTAACCCTAACCCTAACCCTAACCCTAACCCTAACCCTAACCCTAACCCTAACCCTAACCCTAACCCTAACCCTAACCCTAACCCTAACCCTAACCCTAACCCTAACCCTAACCCTAACCCTAACCCTAACCCTAACCCTAACCCTAACCCTAACCCTAACCCTAACCCTAACCCTAACCCTAACCCTAACCCTAACCCTAACCCTAACCCTAACCCTAACCCTAACCCTAACCCTAACCCTAACCCTAACCCTAACCCTAACCCTAACCCTAACCCTAACCCTAACCCTAACCCTAACCCTAACCCTAACCCTAACCCTAACCCTAACCCTAACCCTAACCCTAACCCTAACCCTAACCCTAACCCTAACCCTAACCCTAACCCTAACCCTAACCCTAACCCTAACCCTAACCCTAACCCTAACCCTAACCCTAACCCTAACCCTAACCCTAACCCTAACCCTAACCCTAACCCTAACCCTAACCCTAACCCTAACCCTAACCCTAACCCTAACCCTAACCCTAACCCTAACCCTAACCCTAACCCTAACCCTAACCCTAACCCTAACCCTAACCCTAACCCTAACCCTAACCCTAACCCTAACCCTAACCCTAACCCTAACCCTAACCCTAACCCTAACCCTAACCCTAACCCTAACCCTAACCCTAACCCTAACCCTAACCCTAACCCTAACCCTAACCCTAACCCTAACCCTAACCCTAACCCTAACCCTAACCCTAACCCTAACCCTAACCCTAACCCTAACCCTAACCCTAACCCTAACCCTAACCCTAACCCTAACCCTAACCCTAACCCTAACCCTAACCCTAACCCTAACCCTAACCCTAACCCTAACCCTAACCCTAACCCTAACCCTAACCCTAACCCTAACCCTAACCCTAACCCTAACCCTAACCCTAACCCTAACCCTAACCCTAACCCTAACCCTAACCCTAACCCTAACCCTAACCCTAACCCTAACCCTAACCCTAACCCTAACCCTAACCCTAACCCTAACCCTAACCCTAACCCTAACCCTAACCCTAACCCTAACCCTAACCCTAACCCTAACCCTAACCCTAACCCTAACCCTAACCCTAACCCTAACCCTAACCCTAACCCTAACCCTAACCCTAACCCTAACCCTAACCCTAACCCTAACCCTAACCCTAACCCTAACCCTAACCCTAACCCTAACCCTAACCCTAACCCTAACCCTAACCCTAACCCTAACCCTAACCCTAACCCTAACCCTAACCCTAACCCTAACCCTAACCCTAACCCTAACCCTAACCCTAACCCTAACCCTAACCCTAACCCTAACCCTAACCCTAACCCTAACCCTAACCCTAACCCTAACCCTAACCCTAACCCTAACCCTAACCCTAACCCTAACCCTAACCCTAACCCTAACCCTAACCCTAACCCTAACCCTAACCCTAACCCTAACCCTAACCCTAACCCTAACCCTAACCCTAACCCTAACCCTAACCCTAACCCTAACCCTAACCCTAACCCTAACCCTAACCCTAACCCTAACCCTAACCCTAACCCTAACCCTAACCCTAACCCTAACCCTAACCCTAACCCTAACCCTAACCCTAACCCTAACCCTAACCCTAACCCTAACCCTAACCCTAACCCTAACCCTAACCCTAACCCTAACCCTAACCCTAACCCTAACCCTAACCCTAACCCTAACCCTAACCCTAACCCTAACCCTAACCCTAACCCTAACCCTAACCCTAACCCTAACCCTAACCCTAACCCTAACCCTAACCCTAACCCTAACCCTAACCCTAACCCTAACCCTAACCCTAACCCTAACCCTAACCCTAACCCTAACCCTAACCCTAACCCTAACCCTAACCCTAACCCTAACCCTAACCCTAACCCTAACCCTAACCCTAACCCTAACCCTAACCCTAACCCTAACCCTAACCCTAACCCTAACCCTAACCCTAACCCTAACCCTAACCCTAACCCTAACCCTAACCCTAACCCTAACCCTAACCCTAACCCTAACCCTAACCCTAACCCTAACCCTAACCCTAACCCTAACCCTAACCCTAACCCTAACCCTAACCCTAACCCTAACCCTAACCCTAACCCTAACCCTAACCCTAACCCTAACCCTAACCCTAACCCTAACCCTAACCCTAACCCTAACCCTAACCCTAACCCTAACCCTAACCCTAACCCTAACCCTAACCCTAACCCTAACCCTAACCCTAACCCTAACCCTAACCCTAACCCTAACCCTAACCCTAACCCTAACCCTAACCCTAACCCTAACCCTAACCCTAACCCTAACCCTAACCCTAACCCTAACCCTAACCCTAACCCTAACCCTAACCCTAACCCTAACCCTAACCCTAACCCTAACCCTAACCCTAACCCTAACCCTAACCCTAACCCTAACCCTAACCCTAACCCTAACCCTAACCCTAACCCTAACCCTAACCCTAACCCTAACCCTAACCCTAACCCTAACCCTAACCCTAACCCTAACCCTAACCCTAACCCTAACCCTAACCCTAACCCTAACCCTAACCCTAACCCTAACCCTAACCCTAACCCTAACCCTAACCCTAACCCTAACCCTAACCCTAACCCTAACCCTAACCCTAACCCTAACCCTAACCCTAACCCTAACCCTAACCCTAACCCTAACCCTAACCCTAACCCTAACCCTAACCCTAACCCTAACCCTAACCCTAACCCTAACCCTAACCCTAACCCTAACCCTAACCCTAACCCTAACCCTAACCCTAACCCTAACCCTAACCCTAACCCTAACCCTAACCCTAACCCTAACCCTAACCCTAACCCTAACCCTAACCCTAACCCTAACCCTAACCCTAACCCTAACCCTAACCCTAACCCTAACCCTAACCCTAACCCTAACCCTAACCCTAACCCTAACCCTAACCCTAACCCTAACCCTAACCCTAACCCTAACCCTAACCCTAACCCTAACCCTAACCCTAACCCTAACCCTAACCCTAACCCTAACCCTAACCCTAACCCTAACCCTAACCCTAACCCTAACCCTAACCCTAACCCTAACCCTAACCCTAACCCTAACCCTAACCCTAACCCTAACCCTAACCCTAACCCTAACCCTAACCCTAACCCTAACCCTAACCCTAACCCTAACCCTAACCCTAACCCTAACCCTAACCCTAACCCTAACCCTAACCCTAACCCTAACCCTAACCCTAACCCTAACCCTAACCCTAACCCTAACCCTAACCCTAACCCTAACCCTAACCCTAACCCTAACCCTAACCCTAACCCTAACCCTAACCCTAACCCTAACCCTAACCCTAACCCTAACCCTAACCCTAACCCTAACCCTAACCCTAACCCTAACCCTAACCCTAACCCTAACCCTAACCCTAACCCTAACCCTAACCCTAACCCTAACCCTAACCCTAACCCTAACCCTAACCCTAACCCTAACCCTAACCCTAACCCTAACCCTAACCCTAACCCTAACCCTAACCCTAACCCTAACCCTAACCCTAACCCTAACCCTAACCCTAACCCTAACCCTAACCCTAACCCTAACCCTAACCCTAACCCTAACCCTAACCCTAACCCTAACCCTAACCCTAACCCTAACCCTAACCCTAACCCTAACCCTAACCCTAACCCTAACCCTAACCCTAACCCTAACCCTAACCCTAACCCTAACCCTAACCCTAACCCTAACCCTAACCCTAACCCTAACCCTAACCCTAACCCTAACCCTAACCCTAACCCTAACCCTAACCCTAACCCTAACCCTAACCCTAACCCTAACCCTAACCCTAACCCTAACCCTAACCCTAACCCTAACCCTAACCCTAACCCTAACCCTAACCCTAACCCTAACCCTAACCCTAACCCTAACCCTAACCCTAACCCTAACCCTAACCCTAACCCTAACCCTAACCCTAACCCTAACCCTAACCCTAACCCTAACCCTAACCCTAACCCTAACCCTAACCCTAACCCTAACCCTAACCCTAACCCTAACCCTAACCCTAACCCTAACCCTAACCCTAACCCTAACCCTAACCCTAACCCTAACCCTAACCCTAACCCTAACCCTAACCCTAACCCTAACCCTAACCCTAACCCTAACCCTAACCCTAACCCTAACCCTAACCCTAACCCTAACCCTAACCCTAACCCTAACCCTAACCCTAACCCTAACCCTAACCCTAACCCTAACCCTAACCCTAACCCTAACCCTAACCCTAACCCTAACCCTAACCCTAACCCTAACCCTAACCCTAACCCTAACCCTAACCCTAACCCTAACCCTAACCCTAACCCTAACCCTAACCCTAACCCTAACCCTAACCCTAACCCTAACCCTAACCCTAACCCTAACCCTAACCCTAACCCTAACCCTAACCCTAACCCTAACCCTAACCCTAACCCTAACCCTAACCCTAACCCTAACCCTAACCCTAACCCTAACCCTAACCCTAACCCTAACCCTAACCCTAACCCTAACCCTAACCCTAACCCTAACCCTAACCCTAACCCTAACCCTAACCCTAACCCTAACCCTAACCCTAACCCTAACCCTAACCCTAACCCTAACCCTAACCCTAACCCTAACCCTAACCCTAACCCTAACCCTAACCCTAACCCTAACCCTAACCCTAACCCTAACCCTAACCCTAACCCTAACCCTAACCCTAACCCTAACCCTAACCCTAACCCTAACCCTAACCCTAACCCTAACCCTAACCCTAACCCTAACCCTAACCCTAACCCTAACCCTAACCCTAACCCTAACCCTAACCCTAACCCTAACCCTAACCCTAACCCTAACCCTAACCCTAACCCTAACCCTAACCCTAACCCTAACCCTAACCCTAACCCTAACCCTAACCCTAACCCTAACCCTAACCCTAACCCTAACCCTAACCCTAACCCTAACCCTAACCCTAACCCTAACCCTAACCCTAACCCTAACCCTAACCCTAACCCTAACCCTAACCCTAACCCTAACCCTAACCCTAACCCTAACCCTAACCCTAACCCTAACCCTAACCCTAACCCTAACCCTAACCCTAACCCTAACCCTAACCCTAACCCTAACCCTAACCCTAACCCTAACCCTAACCCTAACCCTAACCCTAACCCTAACCCTAACCCTAACCCTAACCCTAACCCTAACCCTAACCCTAACCCTAACCCTAACCCTAACCCTAACCCTAACCCTAACCCTAACCCTAACCCTAACCCTAACCCTAACCCTAACCCTAACCCTAACCCTAACCCTAACCCTAACCCTAACCCTAACCCTAACCCTAACCCTAACCCTAACCCTAACCCTAACCCTAACCCTAACCCTAACCCTAACCCTAACCCTAACCCTAACCCTAACCCTAACCCTAACCCTAACCCTAACCCTAACCCTAACCCTAACCCTAACCCTAACCCTAACCCTAACCCTAACCCTAACCCTAACCCTAACCCTAACCCTAACCCTAACCCTAACCCTAACCCTAACCCTAACCCTAACCCTAACCCTAACCCTAACCCTAACCCTAACCCTAACCCTAACCCTAACCCTAACCCTAACCCTAACCCTAACCCTAACCCTAACCCTAACCCTAACCCTAACCCTAACCCTAACCCTAACCCTAACCCTAACCCTAACCCTAACCCTAACCCTAACCCTAACCCTAACCCTAACCCTAACCCTAACCCTAACCCTAACCCTAACCCTAACCCTAACCCTAACCCTAACCCTAACCCTAACCCTAACCCTAACCCTAACCCTAACCCTAACCCTAACCCTAACCCTAACCCTAACCCTAACCCTAACCCTAACCCTAACCCTAACCCTAACCCTAACCCTAACCCTAACCCTAACCCTAACCCTAACCCTAACCCTAACCCTAACCCTAACCCTAACCCTAACCCTAACCCTAACCCTAACCCTAACCCTAACCCTAACCCTAACCCTAACCCTAACCCTAACCCTAACCCTAACCCTAACCCTAACCCTAACCCTAACCCTAACCCTAACCCTAACCCTAACCCTAACCCTAACCCTAACCCTAACCCTAACCCTAACCCTAACCCTAACCCTAACCCTAACCCTAACCCTAACCCTAACCCTAACCCTAACCCTAACCCTAACCCTAACCCTAACCCTAACCCTAACCCTAACCCTAACCCTAACCCTAACCCTAACCCTAACCCTAACCCTAACCCTAACCCTAACCCTAACCCTAACCCTAACCCTAACCCTAACCCTAACCCTAACCCTAACCCTAACCCTAACCCTAACCCTAACCCTAACCCTAACCCTAACCCTCTAACCCTAACCCTAACCCTAACCCTAACCCTAACCCTAACCCTAACCCTAACCCTAACCCTAACCCTAACCCTAACCCTAACCCTAACCCTAACCCTAACCCTAACCCTAACCCTAACCCTAACCCTAACCCTTTTCCCCAGGGCCATGGAGGCTCTCGGGAGGTATACTGGAGCCGAGTTTGAGAAAAAACAACCGCTTCTTTCACCTCCAAATCGATTTTAAGGCCGTTTTTAGTTGAAAATTCATCCAGGCTGCCATACATTTATCTGTCCACCGGAGGGGCATTTGCGGGAGGGAGCAAAAACTTGGAAAAATGATTAAAAGGGTTAAAACGCTTAAAATGAAGAAAACAACTCAGCGGGAAAGTCAAGAATAATACCCCCGTAAAGCATGTGCATTATTGGGATAAAATACATCCGGGAAGTACCGGTAAAAATTAAAAACACCTCGCAAAACACATATTAAAATTGATAAAAATGCTCAAAATGGGCCAAATTCAGAAAAGAACCACCCACGTACAACCAGGACCACCTCCCCGTAAAGCATGTGCATTATTGGGATAAAATACCTCCGGGAAGTACCGGTAATAAATTAAAACACCTCGCAAAACACATATTAAAATTGATAAAAATGGGCAAAATGGGCCAAATTCAGAAAAGAACCACCCACGTACAACCAGGACCACCTCCCCGTAAACCATGTCACGTATTGGGATAAAATACCTCCGGGAAGTACCGGTAATATACACAAACACCGAGCAAAACACATATTAAAGTGCTCAAAATGGGCAAAATGGGCAAAATGGTCAAAAGAACCATGCTGGTACACGCAGAAATGATGGCCAGAGGTGATTAGTCACTTTAAACCCCAACCTGATCCGATCTAGAGCCTCAAAACCCGGTTTAGGTGCCACAGCCAATAGGCTGGACGAAAATACTTCTACATTACACTTTTGACCCATTTTTAGACCGATTTGCACGGGGTCTTTTCCCCAGGGCCATGGAGGCTCTCGGGAGGTATACTGGAGCCGAGTTTGAGAAAAAACAACCGCTTCTTTCACCTCCAAATCGATTTTAAGGCCGTTTTTAGTTGAAAATTCATCCAGGCTGCCATACATTTATCTGTCCACCGGAGGGGCATTTGCGGGAGGGAGCAAAAACTTGGAAAAATGATTAAAAGGGTTAAAACGCTTAAAATGAAGAAAACAACTCACCAGGAAAGTCAAGAATAATACCCCCGTAAACCATGTGCAGTCCCGGGGGAAAATACCTCCGGGAAGTACCGGTAAAAATTAACAACACCTCGCTAAACACATATTAAATTCACCAAAAATCACCAAAATGCTTAAAATGAAGGAAAGAACCATACCGATAAATGCAAGACCACCTACCCGTAAACCATGTCGCGTATTGGGATAAAATACCTCCGGGAAGTACCGCTAATAAATTAAAACACCTCGCTAAACACATATTAAATGCACCAAACAGGTCAAAATTCACAAAAGAACCACCCACGGACAACCAGGAACACCTACCCGGGAAACGAGTGCAGTCCCAGGCGAAAATTCATCCGGGAAGTATCGATGCACCTTAAATACACCTCACAAACACAACATTTTAATCAACAAAAGTGGCCAAAATGGTTAAAATTAATAAAAGAACCATACAGGAATATTCAGGACCACCTCCCCGTGATGCATGTGCAGTGGCTGGATAAAATTCATCCGGGAAGTACCGGTAAAAAATTACAACACCTCGCAAAAAACACATTAAATTCACTAAAAATGGGCAAAATGGTTAAAATGAAGAAAATAACCCCCCACCTACACTCAGGGACACCTACCCGGGAAACGAGTGCAGTCCCAGGCTAAAAGTCATCCGGGAAGTATCGATGCACCTCACAAACACCTGGAAAGCTCAATATTAGAAGTACCAAAAAATGACCCAAATCACCAAAGTCACTTTAATTACCCACAAAACAGGTACTTTCCCCGGGTAAACTACCTCCACAACCACCCCCTGGACCTCCCAGCACCTCCCAGCACCTTCCAGCACCCTAACTGGGGTCAGAATTAACAAAATCAGCCTCCCTCCACACTCCGAGACAAGCCAACACTTGAACATACACTTACCCGGACACCCCCCACCCCAACCCCGCAGAAACACCTCCGCAACATGCCCCTGGGACCCCGTGCTCCAGGGGGTCCCGTGCCCCCACTCTTAAGCCCCCTCCCTGGGTTAAAACCCATCCTCGGCCGCCCCAGAGTTTCGTGGTCCTGGTAGTCCAACTCGACTTTCGTGGTCCTGGTAGTATAAATCGAAAATATGACAGAGTACTGGTGGTCCTGGTAGTCCAACTCGAAAATATGTGAAAATATGACAGAGTACTGGTGGTCCTGGTAGTCCAACTCACTTGCGTTAGACTACCAGGGGCACCAAAACGAAAATATGACAGAGTACTGGTGGTCCTGGTAGTCCAACTCGAAAATTTGTGAAAATATGACAGAGTACTGGTGGTCCTGGTAGTCCAACTCACTTGCGTTAGACTACCAGGGGCACCAAAACGAAAATATGACAGAGTACAAACAGCACTGAGCCTGTCAGCGCTTACAGCACCCTATCCCGCTCCAGCACTTCTATCTTTTATTTCGTGGTCCTGGTAGTATAGATGATGTGAAAATATGACAGAGTACTGGTGGTCCTGGTAGTCCAACTCACTTGCGTTGGACTACCAGGCGCACCAAAACGAAAATATGACAGAGTACAAACAGCACTGAGCCTGTCAGCGCTTACAGCACCCTATCCCGCTCCGGCACTTCTATCTTTTTTTTCGTGGTCCTGGTAGTATAGATGGCCCGCAAATATGACAGAGTACAAACAGCACTGAGCCTGTCAGCGCTTCCATCACCCTATCCCGCTCCGGCACTTCTATCTTTTTTTTCGTGGTCCTGGTAGTATAGATGGCCCG
>JAVDOI010000418.1:30000-37500 GCA_032191485.1 Leptoclinus maculatus
AGTACAGATGGCGGTCCTGGTAGTACAGATGGCTCGCAAATATGACAGAGTACAAACAGCGCTGACAGGCTCAGCGCTTCAGCGCTTCTCCCCTATCACGCTCCGGCACTTCTATCTTTTATTTCGTGGTCCTGGTAGTACAGATGGCGGTCCTGGTAGTACAGATGGCTCGCAAATATGGCAGAGTACAAACAGCACTGAGGCTTCCAGTGCTTCCACCCTATCCCGCTGCACCTGTTAGCTGCGGATAGGGAGGAGGCACTCAGGCGCTCAGTGCCTCCTCCCTAGCCCGAGATAAGATAGCTCTACTTTATGGAGAAAAGAACTCACCGGGAAAATTCAGGACCACCTCCCCGTGATAAGTGTGCAGTCCCGGGATAAAATACCTCCGGGAAGTACCGGTAAAAATTTACAACACCTCGCAAAAATCACATTAAATTCACTAAAAATGGGCAAAATGGTTAAAATGAAGGAAAGAACCATACCGGGAAATTCAACAACACCTCCCCGTGATAAGTGTGCAGTCCCGGGATAAAATACCTCCGGGAAGTACCGGTAAAAATTAAAAACACCTCGCAAAAATCACATTAAATTCACGAAAAATGGGCAAAATGGTTAAAATGAAGGAAATAACCACCCACGTACAACCAGGACCACCTCCCCGTAAACCATGTGCAGTCTTGGGATAAAATACCTCCGGGAAGTACCGGTAATATAGACAAACACCGAGCAAAACACATATTAAAGTGCTCAAAATGGGCAAAATGGGCAAAATTAACAAAAGAACCATACTGGTACACGCAGAAATGATGGCCAGAGGTGTTTAGGCACTTTAAACCCGAACCTGATCCGATCTAGAGGCTCAAAACCCGGTTTAGTGGTCACAGCCAATAGGCTGGAGGAAAATACTTCTACATTACACTTTTGACACATTTTTAGACCGATTTTCACGGGGTCTTTTCCCCAGGGCCATGGAGGCTCTCGGGAGGTATACTGGAGCCGAGTTTGAGAAAAAACAACCGCTTCTTTCACCTCCAAATCGATTTTAAGGCCGTTTTTAGTTGAAAATTCATCCAGGCTGGAGGAAAATACTTCTACATTACACTTTTGACCCATTTTTAGACCGATTTTCACGGGGTCTTTTCCCCAGGGCCATGGAGGCTCTCGGGAGGTATACTGGAGCCGAGTTTGAGAAAAAACAACCGCTTAGTTCACCTCCAAATCGATTTTAAGGCCGTTTTTAGTTGAAAATTCATCCAGGCTGCCATACATTTATCTGTCCACCGGAGGGGCATTTGCGGGAGGGAGCAAAAACTTGGAAAAATGATTAAAAGGGTTAAAACGCTTCAAATCAAGAAAACAACTCACCGGGAAAGTCAAGAATAATACCCCCGTAAAGCATGTGCATTATTGGGATAAAATACCTCCGGGAAGTACCGGTAAAAATTAAAAACACCGAGCAAAACACATATTAAATTCACCAAAAATCACCAAAATGCTTAAAATGAAGGAAAGAACCATACCGATAAATGCAAGACCACCTACCCGTAAACCATGTCACGTATTGGGATAAAATACCTCCGGGAAGTACCGCTAATAAATTAAAACACCTCGCAAAACACATATTAAAATTGATAAAAATGCTCAAAATGGGCCAAATTAACAAAAGAACCATGCTGGTACACGCAGAAATGATGGCCAGAGGTGATTAGGCACTTTAAACCCGAACCTGATCCGATCTAGAGGCTCAAAACCCGGTTTAGTGGTCACAGCCAATAGGCTGGAGGAAAATACTTCTACATTACACTTTTGACACATTTTTAGACCGATTTTCACGGGGTCTTTTCCCCAGGGCCGTGGAGGCTCTCGGGAGGTATACTGGAGCCGAGTTTGAGAAAAAACAACCGCTTCTTTCACCTCCAAATCGATTTTAAGGCCGTTTTTAGTTGAAAATTCATCCAGGCTGGAGGAAAATACTTCTACATTACACTTTTGACACATTTTTAGACCGATTTTCACGGGGTCTTTTCCCCAGGGCCATGGAGGCTCTCGGGAGGTATACTGGAGCCGAGTTTGAGAAAAAACAACCGCTTAGTTCACCTCCAAATCGATTTTAAGGCCGTTTTTAGTTGAAAATTCATCCAGGCTGCCATACATTTATCTGTCCACCGGAGGGGCATTTGCGGGACGGAGCAAAAACTTGGAAAAATGATTAAAAGGGTTAAAACGCTTAAAATGAAGAAAACAACTCAGCGGGAAAGTCAAGAATAATACCCCCGTAAAGCATGTGCATTATTGGGATAAAATACCTCCGGGAAGTACCGGTAAAAATTAAAAACACCGAGCAAAACACATATTAAATTCACGAAATTCACGAAAAATCACCAAAATGCTTAAAATGAAGGAAAGAACCATACCGATAAATGCAAGACCACCTACCCGTAAACCATGTCACGTATTGGGATAAAATACCTCCGGGAAGTACCGCTAATAAATTAAAACACCTCGCAAAACACATATTAAAATTGATAAAAATGGGCAAAATGGGCCAAATTCAGAAAAGAACCACCCACGTACAACCAGGACCACCTCCCCGTAAACCATGTCGCGCATTGGGATAAAATACCTCCGGGAAGTACCGGTAATAAATTAAAACACCTCGCAAAACACATATTAAAATTGATAAAAATGCTCAAAATGGGCCAAATTAACAAAAGAACCATGCTGGTACACGCAGAAATGATGGCCAGAGGTGATTAGGCACTTTAAACCCGAACCTGATCCGATCTAGAGGCTCAAAACCCGGTTTAGGTGCCACAGCCAATAGGCTGGACGAAAATACTTCTACATTACACTTTTGACACATTTTTAGACCGATTTTCACGGGGTCTTTTCCCCAGGGCCATGGAGGCTCTCGGGAGGTATACTGGAGCCGAGTTTGAGAAAAAACAACCGCTTCTTTCACCTCCAAATCGATTTTAAGGCCGTTTTTAGTTGAAAATTCATCCAGGCTGCCATACATTTATCTGTCCACCGGAGGGGCATTTGCGGGAGGGAGCAAAAACTTGGAAAAATGATTAAAAGGGTTAAAACGCTTAAAATGAAGAAAACAACTCAGCGGGAAAGTCAAGAATAATACCCCCGTAAAGCATGTGCATTATTGGGATAAAATACATCCGGGAAGTACCGGTAAAAATTAAAAACACCTCGCAAAACACATATTAAAATTGATAAAAATGCTCAAAATGGGCCAAATTCAGAAAAGAACCACCCACGTACAACCAGGACCACCTCCCCGTAAAGCATGTGCATTATTGGGATAAAATACCTCCGGGAAGTACCGGTAATAAATTAAAACACCTCGCAAAACACATATTAAAATTGATAAAAATGGGCAAAATGGGCCAAATTCAGAAAAGAACCACCCACGTACAACCAGGACCACCTCCCCGTAAACCATGTCACGTATTGGGATAAAATACCTCCGGGAAGTACCGGTAATATACACAAACACCGAGCAAAACACATATTAAAGTGCTCAAAATGGGCAAAATGGGCAAAATGGTCAAAAGAACCATGCTGGTACACGCAGAAATGATGGCCAGAGGTGATTAGTCACTTTAAACCCCAACCTGATCCGATCTAGAGCCTCAAAACCCGGTTTAGGTGCCACAGCCAATAGGCTGGACGAAAATACTTCTACATTACACTTTTGACCCATTTTTAGACCGATTTGCACGGGGTCTTTTCCCCAGGGCCATGGAGGCTCTCGGGAGGTATACTGGAGCCGAGTTTGAGAAAAAACAACCGCTTCTTTCACCTCCAAATCGATTTTAAGGCCGTTTTTAGTTGAAAATTCATCCAGGCTGCCATACATTTATCTGTCCACCGGAGGGGCATTTGCGGGAGGGAGCAAAAACTTGGAAAAATGATTAAAAGGGTTAAAACGCTTAAAATGAAGAAAACAACTCACCAGGAAAGTCAAGAATAATACCCCCGTAAACCATGTGCAGTCCCGGGGGAAAATACCTCCGGGAAGTACCGGTAAAAATTAACAACACCTCGCTAAACACATATTAAATTCACCAAAAATCACCAAAATGCTTAAAATGAAGGAAAGAACCATACCGATAAATGCAAGACCACCTACCCGTAAACCATGTCGCGTATTGGGATAAAATACCTCCGGGAAGTACCGCTAATAAATTAAAACACCTCGCTAAACACATATTAAATGCACCAAACAGGTCAAAATTCACAAAAGAACCACCCACGGACAACCAGGAACACCTACCCGGGAAACGAGTGCAGTCCCAGGCGAAAATTCATCCGGGAAGTATCGATGCACCTTAAATACACCTCACAAACACAACATTTTAATCAACAAAAGTGGCCAAAATGGTTAAAATTAATAAAAGAACCATACAGGAATATTCAGGACCACCTCCCCGTGATGCATGTGCAGTGGCTGGATAAAATTCATCCGGGAAGTACCGGTAAAAAATTACAACACCTCGCAAAAAACACATTAAATTCACTAAAAATGGGCAAAATGGTTAAAATGAAGAAAATAACCCCCCACCTACACTCAGGGACACCTACCCGGGAAACGAGTGCAGTCCCAGGCTAAAAGTCATCCGGGAAGTATCGATGCACCTCACAAACACCTGGAAAGCTCAATATTAGAAGTACCAAAAAATGACCCAAATCACCAAAGTCACTTTAATTACCCACAAAACAGGTACTTTCCCCGGGTAAACTACCTCCACAACCACCCCCTGGACCTCCCAGCACCTCCCAGCACCTTCCAGCACCCTAACTGGGGTCAGAATTAACAAAATCAGCCTCCCTCCACACTCCGAGACAAGCCAACACTTGAACATACACTTACCCGGACACCCCCCACCCCAACCCCGCAGAAACACCTCCGCAACATGCCCCTGGGACCCCGTGCTCCAGGGGGTCCCGTGCCCCCACTCTTAAGCCCCCTCCCTGGGTTAAAACCCATCCTCGGCCGCCCCAGAGTTTCGTGGTCCTGGTAGTCCAACTCGACTTTCGTGGTCCTGGTAGTATAAATCGAAAATATGACAGAGTACTGGTGGTCCTGGTAGTCCAACTCGAAAATATGTGAAAATATGACAGAGTACTGGTGGTCCTGGTAGTCCAACTCACTTGCGTTAGACTACCAGGGGCACCAAAACGAAAATATGACAGAGTACTGGTGGTCCTGGTAGTCCAACTCGAAAATTTGTGAAAATATGACAGAGTACTGGTGGTCCTGGTAGTCCAACTCACTTGCGTTAGACTACCAGGGGCACCAAAACGAAAATATGACAGAGTACAAACAGCACTGAGCCTGTCAGCGCTTACAGCACCCTATCCCGCTCCAGCACTTCTATCTTTTATTTCGTGGTCCTGGTAGTATAGATGATGTGAAAATATGACAGAGTACTGGTGGTCCTGGTAGTCCAACTCACTTGCGTTGGACTACCAGGCGCACCAAAACGAAAATATGACAGAGTACAAACAGCACTGAGCCTGTCAGCGCTTACAGCACCCTATCCCGCTCCGGCACTTCTATCTTTTTTTTCGTGGTCCTGGTAGTATAGATGGCCCGCAAATATGACAGAGTACAAACAGCACTGAGCCTGTCAGCGCTTCCATCACCCTATCCCGCTCCGGCACTTCTATCTTTTTTTTCGTGGTCCTGGTAGTATAGATGGCCCGCAAATATGACAGAGTACAAACAGCACTGAGGCAGCCAGTGCTTCCATCACCCTATCCCGCTCCGGCACTTCTATCTTTTATTTCGTGGTCCTGGTAGTATAGATGGCGCGCAAATATGACAGAGTACTGGTGCCCCTGGTAGTCTAACTCACTTGGACTACCAGGGGCACCAAACGATGGCCCGCAAATGTGACAGAGTACTGGTGCCCCTGGTAGTCTAACTTGGACTACCAGGGGCACCAAACGATGGCCCGCAAATGTGACAGAGTACTGGTGCCCCTGGTAGTCTAACTCACTTCCAGACCAAAGGGGACCCCCTTTGGTCTGGTACTGAGTTGGACTACCAGGGGCACCAAAATATGGAACGCAAATGTGACAGAGTACTGGTGCCCCTGGTAGTCTAACTTGGACTACCAGGGGCACCAAACGATGGCCCGCAAATGTGACAGAGTACTGGTGCCCCTGGTAGTCTAACTTGGACTACCAGGGGCACCAAACGATGTGACAGAGTACTGGTGCCCCTGGTAGTCTAACTTGGACTACCAGGGGCACCAAACGATGTGACAGAGTACTGGTGCCCCTGGTAGTCTAACTTGGACTACCAGGGGCACCAAACGATGTGACAGAGTACTGGTGCCCCTGGTAGTCTAACTTGGACTACCAGGGGCACCAAACGATGTGACAGAGTACTGGTGCCCCTGGTAGTCTAACTTGGACTACCAGGGGCACCAAACGATGTGACAGAGTACTGGTGCCCCTGGTAGTCTAACTTGGACTACCAGGGGCACCAAACGATGGCCCGCAAATGTGACAGAGTACTGGTGCCCCTGGTAGTCTAACTTGGACTACCAGGGGCACCAAACGAGGGCCCGCAAATATGACAGAGTACAAACAGCACTGAGGCAGCCAGTGCTTCCATCACCCTATCCCGCTACGGGACTTGTAACTTTGATTTCGTGGTCCTGGTAGTATATATGGCCCGCAAATATGACAGAGTACTGGTGCCCCTGGTAGTCTAACTCACTTCCAGACCAAAGGGGACCCCCTTTGGTCTGGTACTGAGTTGGACTACCAGGGGCACCAAAATATGGAACGCAAATATGACAGAGTACAAATAGCACTGAGGCTGCCAGTGCTTCCATCACCCTATCACGTTTTAACACTTTTGTCTATTTTTTTCGTGCTCCTGGTAGTCTTACTGACTACCAGAACAAGGGGCGTGGTCAGGCAAGTGCCCAGGCCCGATCCCGACCTTCAAAGTCGGCCTGAAACTCCCAAATTACAACATGGAGGATAAACTTTAACAAATACTTTAACAAATACTTTAACTATTTTTTTTTTTCGTGGTCCTGGTAGTCTTGAGGACTACCAGGACAGGGGGGAGTCAGACGACTACTCTGGATCCGCTCCAGAGCCTCTCTAGTCGGCCTGAACTCCCAAAACACAACATGGAGGAAAAACTTTAAAAAATACTTTAACAAATACTTTAACTATTTTTTTTTTTCGTGGTCCTGGTAGTCTTACTGACTACCAGAACAAAGGGGGTGGCCAGGCAAGTGCCGAGGCCCGATCCCGAGCTTCTAAGTCGGTCGGAAACCGAAAAACACAACATGGAGGAAAAAACTTTAAAAAATACTTTAACTATTTTTTTTTTTTTTTTGGCCCTGGAACAAAGGGGTGGCCAGGCAAGTGCCGAGGCCCGATCCCGAGCTCCGTAGTCGGTCGGAAACAAAAGTACACAAACTGGAGGAAAAACTTTAGAAAATACTTTGA